>CM032896.1:780000-822500 GCA_019176425.1 Megalops atlanticus
GTGGTCCTGGACAACGAGCAGAAAGTCTACCAGCGCATTCACCATGAGGTGAGACCCCGGGGGGGGGCGGGGGGAGGGTTTCTAACAGTGCACTCATCATTAAGCATATGGGAGAGAGGAGGTGCAGAGACAGCCAGTGTTCCAGCAGTTACACAGCAGTTAACTACAGTTTGGGAGTCATTCATAAACTGTTATTGACTTTAGACAACTGTTCAAGCTGTTTAAGTCAGAACGTTAGGCAAGGTGAGGAGTTCCACGATTGGGCAGCTGCTAAGTGCCTCCAGAGAGAGCATACATGTGGTCTGAGTGCTGATGCTGATGGAGGAACACTGCAGTCCAGCTCCTCCAGGTTTCCTGCCCTGTATGAGCTGTAGGCAGAGCGGCTGTAGGCAGAGCGGCTGTAGGCAGAGCGGCTGTAGGCAGGAGAGCTGTAGGCAGAGCGGCTGTAGGCAGAGCGGCTGTAGGCAGAGCGGCTGTAGGCAGGAGGCTGTAGGCAGGAGGCTGTAGGCAGAGCGGCTGTAGGCAGGAGAGCTGTAGGCAGAGCGGCTGTAGGCAGAGCGGCTGTAGGCAGGAGAGCTGTAGGCAGAGTGGCTGTAGGCAGAGCGGCTGTAGGCAGAGCTGTGTGGCTCCTGTGTGTATGTGCCCTGTCACCTGTCTGTGTCACATTCCTCTCTGATCCTCACCTGCCTGCCGATGACATCATTCTCCCTCCAGGAGTCGGAGATGGAGACGGAGGAGGAGGTGGATATTCTGATGAGCAGCGATATCTACTCTGCGACACTCTCCACCAAATCCATCACCTTCACCCGAACGCAGACCGGCTGGCTCTTCAGAGAAGACAAAACGGTTGTGTCTCCTGCTGTTCTCTACAGAAACACTCTGACACTGTACTATAGGCCTTCATACACTGAAAACAGAAATATGGCTCACACACATACGCTAAAGCAAATCGCCTCAGTCATGGAGCGTGTCCCTGCAGGGGAAGCTTGGAGAGCTACCACAGGCTCTAATGCCTAGAACTGAGTCTAGTGTCTGCCTCTCGCTGCTGTAGGAGAGAGTGGGGAGCTTCCTGGCCGATTTCTTCTCGGTGAACGGGCTGGTGCTGGAGTCGCGGAAGCGCAGGGAGCACCTGAGCGAGGAGGACATCCTGAGGAACAAGGCCTTCATGGAGAGCTGGAGCAAAGGAGGACACCTCATCGAGCACACCTACGAGGTCAGCACGCAGCTCGGAGTATAATACATATCAATATCAATATCATTTTCCTCATCAAGTACAGCTAACAAGTCAGCACTTAGCTTTAATCAAATGCATATAAATATGAATATCATTATCCTCATTATGTTTAGCTAACGGGTCAAAACTTGGCCTAATGAACTATGTTACATATATGCATCAGGTTTCACAAACATTAGCTCATTTACATATTCATTTGCATAAAACTGAGCTCGGGTTTGTGAAACTTGAGGCTTATATAGGGCTTTCAGTTGTTTAATGTGATGTAACAGCTCACAGGTGTAAAGTAATGGTCTTTGAGTGTGAAGTAAGAGCTGTTCGGTATGTAACAGTAGTTCATTGTGATGTAACAGTAGCTCAGTGTGATGCAGCATCTCTTGCTCACTCCTCAGCCTGTGAGGAGACAGTCTCTCACCCCCCCTCCCCCAAACACGCTCTCCTGGGAGGAGTACATCACAGCTGAAAATGGCAGGTAAGTATCCAGTTGCTGTCAGTCACAGCCTGCCTGTGATCATATGTATTCACTCACTTCCACCATCTGTGTATCGTCCTTCCCTCACACTATGTTTTTGGTCTGAGTATATGCATACAGATTCTCCCCGAGCGTGTGTTTAGGGTCTCTCCTGCGGTCTCTCCCTGAGCTGACCATGTGTTTATTGTCTCTCCCATGTTCTCTCCCCTGAGCTGACGGTTTGTTTTGGGTCTCTCCTGTGGTCTTTCTGTGAGCTGACCATGTGTTCATGGTCTTTCCCACGTTCTCTCCCCTGAGCTGGCCGTGTTTATGGTCTTTCCCACGTTCTCTCCCCTGAGCTGGCCATGTTTATGGTCTTTCCCATGTTCTCTCCCCTGAGCTGACCGTGTGTTTAGGGTCTCTCCTGCGGTCTTTCCCTGAGCTGACCGTGTGTGTGTTTGTCCACAGGGCCCCTCACCTGGGCAGGGAGTTGGTGTGTAAGGAAAGCAAGAAGAACTTCAAAGCCACTGTAGCCATGAGCCAGGACTTCCCCCTGGGCATCGAGTCGTAAGTGACCCCACGCTGACCTTTCCCTGGGACTGGGTCCCTGTCCAGCTACTGCCCTCTGAAGATGGGAACACAGGCTGCAGTCCTGTTCCTCGTACATTGTGCACCACATTACATCAGAAACAGTCCTTACATTTCTCTCACAATGTGTGCACTTTTAAACGGGCGTGATAAGTGTCAGAGCGCTCACTGAAGGGTTTCCTGCTGAGTGCAGTTCAGTGTAATGAAATGTACAGGAGATGGACATTCAATTGTGCCTGGATTAGATTATCACTCATTCTCAGTGCTAAACTGACCTAATGTAACTTAGCATTGACAGCCCTGCAAATTATTCCTTTAATATGCGCTAGCATTGGACTCATGTCTTGATAGATTTGATAACATGATCACCAAGACAGAATTTATCTTAATTTTTGGGCCCTTCTCTGTGATTGCAGGTAATGGCACTCATTACAGTCCTGATGTTAATGTCCTGTTGTCTGTTTCCAGGTTACTGAATGTGTTAGAGGTCATTGCTCCCTTCAAGCACTTCAACAAACTCAGAGAGTTTGTTCAGATGAAACTTCCGCCGGGTTTCCCTGTCAAGCTGGGTAAGTGAATTTCTTTCATGTTCATAATGAAACTAGCATTTGTGTACTTACAAGCACTGAAATGTCAAACTTGTTCTCTATGAAAACTTGAGCAGATTTTCCAGTATTGTTTCCCAGAAGAGTTTTTTCCGTCTGTGAATATGAATATGAATATTCTTTGTCCTCTTTCTGACTCAGACTAACTGAAAAACAACAGCTGTTTCGTAATGTAATGCAGTCCTGTTCATGACTGTTTCAGACATCCCAGTGTTTCCAACCGTCACGGCAACAGTCACGTTTCAGGAGTTCCGCTACGACACATTTGACGACTCCATCTTCACCATCCCCTCCGACTTCAAGGAGGACCCCAGCCGCTTTCCTGACCTTTGACCTCTCACCTTTGATGTCCTGATGCTCCTCCTTCTGTGGTTTGAAACTGACAGGAACAAACTCCACCCACAAAAGGGCACTAAATTACGACACCAAAAGTTTTCAAATGGGAAGAGAGAGACTGTCAGTGTTAACACGCTGTTTTTAACAGACTGAACTCGTATGTCAGAGACTCAGACTGAATGTGCTGTTTGTAATGTAGAGGAAAGGGATTGGTGCACTGACCTGTGGACACACTGGATTTGACACGCGGGATGTCAGACTCAGGGGGAAAGCGCAGACCGTCCCTTGTCTGGAACGGGAGGTGTCCTGTAAAAACATGGAGCTTCCAGTAGCTGCAGCTGTCTGACCAACTTCCACCAGCACCACTGCAGCTGAACACCCTGCACATCCTCATCCAGAAGACAGAGGGCGCTGTGCTGAGCTGGTCTGCACTCAACCCCTTCCGTACTGCCATGAGCGCATTAACATGGCAGACCTGTACAGAAATGAAGCTAAAACAGAGCTAATGTAAATCTAATATAAACTTTAGAAGCTGGAATATCCCTGGCGCGCTGTACAGAAGAACTGCTAATAGCTCCTCGCCTTGCTGCATGGGGATCCAGCTTCCCTTCTCATATGTGAACTCTCTACAATTCAGGAAACGAAACCAGGAAGTTTGCATCTCAACCTACAACTGTTTTGTAGATAGTTGGAAAAAGAGAAACTGAAACCTGTTATGAAGTACCATTGAAACTTTTTTAGTGATAAAAAACAAGCCTTTTTCTGCCACAGGGTGTACATACCTCTTGCGTAACTTTCTGTTCAGATTTTACCTCCTGTCTGTCTGTGTCTTGTACTCGTGGGATTATAGGAGTGTGTGTGTTAATGCAGAGTGTTAATGTGTGTGATTCCACAAGCTCGTAGATAAGTCTATGATCTGCGATCTGTGTTGGCACTGGCAGGGGACGTTTGCTCAGACCATCAGGATGCTCAGAGCAGATCTAGCTGCAGCTGGGTGGCACTGACACACGTACATGCGTTTCACTCAGTAGCACTGGAGAGGTCAGTCACCTGGGGATGGGGATCTGGTACACGGCCCTCAACCCAGTTTTGTTCTCACTTCAGTTCGGGTACGGATCGGTATCCTGGACTGGAGATCAAGGTCATCTTTCTGATGTCAGTTGTCATGGGTCCACTACACTCCTTTACTGTGTACCTGTTCATAAAAACCAGCACATTTTATAAACAATCAGTGAAACTGCTACAGTCAGATAGGATTCTGGTTGCCTGCTGGATGTGTCCAGGCAGGAAGGAGTTTTCTGGCCTCGCAGCCCAAGGGACAGTTGGACTCTGGCCCAGATGTTCATTTTCACTGTGAGCTGGAGGAGCACAGAGCGCCCTCTGTTTCAGCCCAGCAATACTGACTGAGGGGTGCTCGTCCTTTCCGCGTCTCATGCGTTGTGTTCGGGTTGTCTAGTCATGCAGTTAAATGTTCCATGGCCTGTTAACACTATTATTTATATGATGTCTGGTGGGGGCTCTAGTCTTTGTGGGCCACCGAAACACCCATCCCTGCGCAGTGATGCGCAAACCTGCAAACCTGCATCCCCGCGCAGTGATGCGCAAACCTGCATCCCTGCGCAGTGATGCGCAAACCTGCATCCCCACGCAGTGATGCGCAAACCTGCATCCCTGCGCAGTGATGCTGTGTAACACTTCCTGTCACTCTACTGGGTAGCGTGACTCCTTAGTTTAGCGCCATTTTGTACTCGTCCCATCACTGTGTCTCTGTTGTGTTTGTACATGTGCTCGTCATGGCTTTTACTTTTTGTACACTTGCAAGTCTTACTTGCACCTACATGCGTAAATTAAAGTGTATAGCAAGAATATTGTATAAGCCTGCACACTATTTTCATATTAAAATTTCCTTATAATGTCCATGCATGAAGCCCATTTTCTTGCTGTGTTAAAATTACGAGGGTGTGTCCCATTATTTCCCACAATGCCCGTATCCTGACTCCACACTTCAGTCCCCTTTCTCTCAGCTGCCCTTCCTGTGGTTCGAGGGCAGAGTTGTATACCTTCCTCTGCCTGTTCTCAGAGATCCCCGAGTGCAAGTTCAGTCTGAACCCTGAGAAACTGGAAAACACATAGGGGCACAAAAAACTCTTAGGTCTGACTCTGGCCCCCGCTGATGTTCTGAGTCAGATTGACATTAATTCAGTTTGTATTCAGTGGCCAGGAAATGAACGTGGGGCACAGAAGACACCCTCAACCTGCTTCTGACCAACTTACGGAAGGAGCAACACTCAGCAGCCAGTTTATTTGTCCACAGCACTCCCAAAACCAATTTTTTTCACCATACTAGAACATGATTTCTCAAATTTCAGCCCGGAAACTCACAACGTTGCTGCTTCACTTGTTTCTTCTGCTGTGCCATTTGCTCCCCTTATTCTGTTTAAACATCCCTCCGTCAGCTCACCGTTCCCTGCTCTCCTCAGCAGAGAGGACTCCTGCAGAACCCTGCAGCCAGCAGCAGCCCCTGCGGATCGTTTACTCACAGCCTGCGCTTCACTGCAGACGGGCAACATTCACCCTGACATTAGGAGTGTCTCCCGGTTACTGACAGGCAGGAGTAACGCACACAACGGCAGCGGCATTTTTAACAACAGCTTTTATTATCAAAGTTCCTCACTAGTAAAACACATTGCAAACTCTAGGAAAACCGGCGTCTGACCCACAGGCACTGACTGTGAGCCTGCAGACTGCCTGGTGCAGCTCCGTGCCCTGACTGTGGAGTCAGGCACCAGCAACAAGCACATACTGCAACCAAAGACAGCTCTGGAGGGAAAGATCTGAAACGAGGACTGAAGGAAAACAGAGAGCGGAATATTACATTACAGCGATGCAGCTGGCTGCACTGACACCTAAGTATGAAATCGAAAATAAGACATGAGCAGCTTTGTCTACCATAGTATAAACTCTGAATGCACAAACACAGCAACAGGGGCCTTTTGCCTGAAAGGGTATTAATGAGGCCCTGAAAATTACAGCAATAACAACTCTGAAACCCACCTAATACCATCTAATAGCGGTATTTTGTTGTATTATTTATTTCTTTTTGTTGTTCATGTACAAATATCACTGTGGACAAAAAAATAAAAATAAAAATGTAACTCTTGCATGCACACCGCATACAGATCCTTCCACCTGGCTACACCTCTAAGTGGCTGGGATGGAAAGATGGAAAAGAACAGAAGGTTCAGAAAAGAACAGCTACATCAGGCAACAGTTCTCTGGCCAGACTGCTGTGAGCAACCAGGCACATCTGCTGCCTCTAAAACACAGAAAAAGCTGGAGGAATGGTGCTGATGAATACGCCAGAAGACACTCCCCCAGAGGGGCAGGGTGGTTAGCTGACACTCCCCCATAGGCGGGGACAGGCAGCAGGGGCGGGGTCAGTCACTCATGTCCATATCCTCCTCATGGTGGTCGTCTCCGTTGACTTTGGACTCTTTCACCGTGTCCCCCGGGCCCTTCTCCACAGCAGACGCGAGCTTTGGGGAGGGGGCGGAGTCTGAATCCTTCTTCTCCTCCCTCTCCTTGTCGCTGTCGTAGCCTTGCTCCTCCTCGTCGTAGTCTCTGGTCACCTGTGGGACCCGCAAACACACACACTAGCACCAGAGAGCCCCGATACTCTCACACAGCAAACAAATCATTTAAGCAGAGTCAACACTGCTTTCTGTGCCACTGGCTGACATGTGGAATATGAAGATACTGCTACCAGTTCTGCAGAATTCTGTCCTGTAGGCTACTCTAACAGTATTTCTGCAGACCGCGTTAAAGAGACAAGCGAGAGAGAAAAACCCATCGTACCTGATTTGCTTCTGCCTTATTAGTCCCCTCTGCTCGCAGCAGCCCAGGCTTAGCACACTGTGTTGGTTAGACAATTACACATTAAGCTTGGGAAATGACCTATCAGGTCTGCAGAAATAACCCACTTATCAAAGGTCCAAAGGACGTGTTACCAGAAGTACTACAAACAGCTCCAATCTTTAATGAGAAGAATGAGAAACCAGCAGCTCAGGTGTGGTTATTTCAGGCACAGACCTTGACGTCGGCTTTGTCGCTCTCAGACTTCCTCTCCCTCTCCCTCTCTTTGTCTTTGCTCTTCTTCTTCTTGCTGGTGGAGCGTTCTCGCTCCTCTCTGCTCCTGTCCTTCTCCTCCTTTCGCTCCCGCTCCTTCTCTCTGTCTTTGTCCTTCTTTTTCTCCTTCTTATGCCTGTGAGAGACAAAGGTCAGAGGTCACTCTCTGTAGAGCAGGGACCTCCTTTACGCAAGCCCCGCCCACTGTACGCACCTCCTCGGGGATGGGGAGCGGGTCAGCCGCCTCTTGGGGGATTTAGACTTCTTTGGTGACCTGCTGGCACTGCGACTCCTCCTCCGTCTCCTGCAGCAGGGGAGACGACATGACACTCAAAATGGTGGTTTGGGTATGGGGTTTGGGATGAGGGTTTCAGGTTTGGGTTAGGGTGAGGGTTCGGGGCGGGGCTCACCGGCTGATGCTTCGGGAACGGCGGGAGCTGCTATAGCTCTTCGGGGGCGTTTTTGAGCGCTTCTTCTCCTTCTCCTCCTTCTTCCTGTCCCTGAAACACAGAGCGGCAGCGTGGTGAGACCTGGAGCGGGACACCCCCTCCGGCAACTCGCCCGGCGAGCGGGGCCTACCTGGACCTGCTCTGTGAGCGCCGGCTCCTCTCCTTGGAGTGAGAGCGCCTCCTGCGGGGGCTCTTGGACCTCCTCCTGCTCCTCGAACGCGACCTCCTCCTCGACCGGCTTTTGGAGCGCCTGCACAGGAGTCAGGAACACAGAGGGCTTTTACTGGAGGCTGCCTCATGCAGTCTGGAGGGAAAACTCAGCGCATGAAGTCATTTGTTGCTGCAGAACACGGTTCACTGGTGCAATGCACAGCTCAGTGGGCTACTTACAATCTCTGCAAGTGTTTGCAAACCAAGGGATTCATAAAAAGCATCTATCATCACCAGCCAACAATATGGTGGATGACATTTAAGTTAAAAAAAGATTTAATTTTTTTTTCCCCAAATCCTCATGTGATGAAATCTTTCATTTTTAGAGGCAGCGGGTACAGTGTTCACCTTAAGCATGTAAATGTTCTGAGTCAGAGGTTTGAGCATTCTGTGCAAATGGACGGTACCTGTGTCTGGACCGTGAGCGGGACCTCCTCCGCCTTGACCGGGACCGCGAGCGAGAATGCTTCCTTTTGGTGTCTTTTTTATCTGCAGCAAATAAACATCCTAGGCTCAGAATACAGACGGCTCACTCACTCCCAGTCTCAGTCAGAATACAGACGGCTCACTCACTCCCAGTCTCAGTCAGAACACAGACGGCTCACTCACTCCCAGTCTCAGTCAGAACACAGGCGGCTCACTCACTCCCAGTCTCAGTCAGAACACAGACGGCTCACTCACTCCCAGTCTCAGTCAGAACACAGGCGGCTCACTCACTCCCAGTCTCAGTCAGAACACAGGCGGCTCACTCACTCCCAGTCTCAGTCAGAACACAGACGGCTCACTCACTCCCAGGCTCGATGGCAGCAGAGATGAGAGACTGGGCTTCTCGAACTCGCTTCATCGCCTCCTCGATCTCCTTGCTGGAGGCGTCTGCCTTCAGTCCAGGATTAAGGTTCATTCCTGTGGTCACATGATTCAGCCTGCATCATAGTCAAAAGGATTTCCTCATGTCAAACTCACGGTCTTATCAGACTCATTTCCTAGCCCTGCTGCAACTGCAATAAAACTGCTCCTGCAGGCGAGCTCAGCTGGTGTACGCTTCATTCTCAGGCTGTACCTTCTGCAAGGTGCTTAACCTTTCCTGGAACACGCCCAGCTTTAAAAATGCATCATGCATGAAATACAAACGATGTGAGAGAGTCTGCCGTGCAAACACCCAATAATGCCAGAGCATGGAAACCATGGAAACCACTGTAATAAAGACAGCAATACTCACTTTGGATCCACGGAGGTCATGAACTTCAGGAGCTGATCAGCTGCCAGTGACTGGGAGGAAACAGAGGGTCACACTGAGGGAACAGCACACAAACAACCCCTTTCAATCCCAGCTAGAGGGGCGCGGCTCGTTTCACACACCTGAGAATTCATGTTGGATCCAGGTAACCCCAGAGCAGCCAGAGCTGGGTCCAGGGTAGGGCCCCCCAGAGCAGCGAGAGGAACACCTCCGATCTGCAAAACACTCCTCTCATCACAAACTGCACCCAGCACTGAAATAACAGATGAATCCTATACCTGATCAGCAGGACTGCTGCACAGAACAAACTCCCCTCCTGATTAATGTACACTCTATCCATGAGGAGTAAGACAGTGTGGGGATACAGTGAGTTACAGCACTGCTGCCCTCCACTGTGCTGTTGAACTGTACAATGGGAACTCTGTCAGCTTTACCCACAGCTGTTAACCACACCCCTTTCACTCACAGCTGACCAGCAGTTTTCTTTCATAATGAAGCGCAGATGGTGGATTATGTAACACAGGAATGTGCACACAGCCATAATCATAAACATACCCATATGCAAGAATAAATGACCACTGTAGATACAGAAAAAGGGCTTTGAAAAAGACATAGCAATAAATTAAGTATAAATAAGCCTGCTGCAGTTTAACACACTGGGATCACAAGGGTTCATCCAGGGTTATTGAGAGTGAAGCTTCATAAACACCACCATGAGTGTGCTGCCATGTGCTGTCAATCATCGACTTCTCTGAACAAATCAAAATGATTTTTCTCTCCACAGTAACGATGGGTAAAACACTGACTCATTCCAATAACTGTCATTCACAACACCGGGCTTGACGCGGGTTCGGAACGCACCGAGGCCAGTGGGTTTGGAGTGGGGAGCAGTCCGCCGCCCGGCAGCAGGCCCGCGACGGCGTTGGCGGGCGCCAGCAGCGACAGCGCTTTGGCCTCGTCGGGAATGACTCCTGCAGGGGACAGAACGGGCGTCAGCACACGGCAACAGCAGCACACGCCACACAGATACACCAGAAAGGAAAACAAAGACGTCTCGCTGAAGTCAGCTCCTTACACAAACTACTCATACTCTCTGCACATTCTGCATCTCTCATATTGATACTGCTTCCTTTTCTTTAGATTCTGAAAATCTGAAAATGCGTTCCCTCTCTACGCATTACTGCAGCAAACTAAGAGAAAAAATAAATATCACAATACACACTACTGTGGTGAACACTTCCAAGATTGTATCACCTGTCCTTGTTTTTAAAGTCATGTACCAAACGCTAGCAAGCACAGCGGGCTCTCCAGTGGGTTGTGCTCTCATGTTTCATAAGATGTGTTATGAACAAGCGACTCACGTCGGCTGCATCGCTAAAGCACACAGAAAAATCAAGATACACAAAACAAAAGAGTTCATGATTTTCGGGGTCAACAGCAAGATACAGTTTATCATGAATTTAACTTACCAGGAAAGAAAAAACACACACAAACATTCTCTCACAGTGCACATTTCAGAGCAGAACCCTCCCTCTGGGCTTTTGCTGGTGTCTGAGTCCCACTGCATCAGTGGAGCAGACAGGCCCCCTGCTTCCTTACCTGCTACACTAACTGGAGGGAACAAGGGAGTTTCCCCCCTTTGAGTGAAGGGAAAGCCGCAGCGGAGAGCGCCGGGCTACAGTAAGGCCTCCATCCCGCCAAGGGCACAGAAAACTGCATGCCCTGGCACCTCTGGAGGCACAAGCCAGCAAAAGCCCTGATTTAAATACAGCAGGCTAAGCCTTACGTGCCCAGCACTGGGGGGGGGGGCTCTCGGGAGATGCTCCGTGGGCGTGCGCACATCTGAAACAACGCTAACCTCACACAACGCTGTCTCTCATCTTTACACAAACACACAACACAGAAAAAAGGCCACACTGAGAAACAGGATTAGCTGCAGGAGACAAAACTGTGGGCTGGCATTTTCAGCAGGGCCTGGTAAACAGGACTGTCTGAACCAGGAAAAAGAACTGGAAAACACAACAACAACAAAGAAAAATGACCGTTAAAAGAGGCACTGGGCCCTGCGCTCTTATCATGTGGACTGGATTTAAAAAAGACATTTAGCACAATCATACAGAAACATGCTGCACCTTGTCAAAGCGAATGTCATGTGACTTAATCCCCTATAATCTTGTGTGGGGAGGGGAGGGGAGGTGGCAGGCTAAGAGAAGCAGTGAAATAAACTCATCACCATTATGTCTACAAGGGGTGCTGCCAGAACTGAGATGCTGAATTACAGTGGAAAACTGAAATTGTGTATAGAGAACAGTGGTTTTCCACCTCAGCTCAAATAAAACTGCACTAAAGGTAATATCTCTGCTTTGCACATTTAACCTTACTGTGCGTCAGCAGTTTTATAATGCATGCTCTTCAAAGGCTTCAAAATTAATTTTGTCTAATATCAGCCTTTGTGGACTTTATAAAAGCTGATCATTCCAATGATCTCAAAAAACATGGCATTTTGAATATGCATGTAAACATCTCAGAATGTACCCCCAAAACACCTGGGTTTAAAACTGCAGTACAGAGATTTTGGCATTTGCTTTTTAAATGAATCCCACTTCACTACAACAGATTAAATCTATTACTAGCTACAGTTCATGATTTCCATTTAAAAAGCCCCAGAGAGACAGAGAGAGAGAAGAGAGAGTGAAGTGTTTCCACCAGGGGAACAGAGGGGGGCTTGAACGCTTGCTGGTCTCTTTTGTAATTGTCTA
This sequence comes from Megalops atlanticus, assembly GCA_019176425.1. Classification (NCBI taxonomy): domain Eukaryota; kingdom Metazoa; phylum Chordata; class Actinopteri; order Elopiformes; family Megalopidae; genus Megalops; species Megalops atlanticus. The sequence continues at coordinate 791,995 of CM032896.1, forward strand.
CAATCCCCTGCAGGCGACAGAGGACCATTTTCAGGCATCAAGGAGGGGGCTCTGCAATTGCCTTCTCCACTACAAAAATCACACACACACAGATAACAGAGAGAAGTTTAATAGAGGATAATCTGAACGGGAAAAGCAAGGTTAGCTACACATGAAATCTCTCCTCCCCCCAATGCAGCCTCTTACTGAGCTCTTCCAAATAAGCCCAGCTTCCGCACAGCCCTTGGTATAATGCTGCCAGGCTCGGGCGAGGCAGGCCTGGCACCTGAAACACTCCGAGATGCCAGGTCTGCCCTTGTGTTCCAGCCTGGGGCGGGACCCAGCACTGACTGCAGGGACAGGAAGGATGTGCAGGTGGATCACTATGGAGACCCCCACACCGAACCCTTCCTAACCCAGACGGTCACTGCGCGTCTGCACAAAGACAGCAGGACCCTCTGCACAGTCTACAGCTCTGCAGTATACCAAGGGACTGTGTTAAAGAGATTCACTAGTCATAACTTCTGTCTTGTGCTTCTCATTTTTTGTCCAAGGGAAAAAAGAAGACAAATCCACACAAGCACCAACCTTCAGCGAATGGGACGACTATCAGGGCTCTGTCCACGAAGACTGTGTTTGTCAGATGCTGGGACACTCCGACTGACTCACACTCATGGAACTTTACAAAACAGACACGTGAAGTCACTGGCAAGGGAGATTCACTGGAAGAAAACACAAATTTGTTGTGCAAGAAAAACAAACAAGGATTCCATCATCGCTGCTATTCCCTCAAATGCTATTGAGCCTGATTCCACAGCTTGTTACTTAATCAATCACTGTTCTGAGGACATGTTTCCAGCCATGAGTATACTGTCATAATGACACAGTTTCTGGGCCTTATTGGTGAGATCAGTATGGTTTGTTTCAGTTCGAGCTGATCAGCTGCCAGTAAGGCTGATCGCTTGCAGCCCCGTGGTTTTACATGGTCATGTACTGAAAGCGTCAGGTGCCCCCTACCTGGACCTGCGGGTGCTATGAGGTGCAGCCGACTGTTATTCGACAGGTGAGAGATCAGAAGCACAGAACACACATATTAACCGCTGCAGCTTACTCTCTCCACAAATAGCTTCCGTTCTCCAAAGCAATGCCCATACAGCAAACCAGCTACCCAACATATTCTCCGTTGTTTGTCTTTTGACTGTAAACAAGTAATTTGTTCCTTTTACGCTCGCTAGCTATAACATTAACACGGTTCGCATGTGGCTGATAGTCCGTCAAATATGAGTTAGACTACCTAGACTAGATTACTTTAGCTCGCTAGCAAGCTAATGATAACGCAAGTTAGCAATGAGTACCAGCCAGTTTATGCCGTACAGCTACTTGTTATATAGATAACTAATAGCATAATTATAAATAGTTTAGCTGCTCAGGTAACGGTTTCACCGTGCTACTAAAGCCTTAATGATCGCTGTTGTCTGGCGATCGGGCTAAGCGCCAAACTATTCACTCCAGCCCGGGGTTTAAAAAGGACCGACTAGGCCTCAATTCCACTACTGAAAACAGCCCATAAAGAAGGACCAGTGCCACCGAAACTCCTCTATAATTAATGTGTCTGCGACTGTTTTTCCTACTTACTCCGGGGGGAATAATTTCAGTTCCTCGATTTTGCCCAGGAATCCGAAGAGCGTCCGCATCTGCTCGGACGTGGTGCTCGGAGACACGTTCGTCACCTGAATCACGTTCGTGTTCGAGTTCATGTTGTAACTCTACTAAATTCAAAACAAAGAAATAAAACCGCGACGGTTACTGTCGCTTCTGCTTCCGTTTAAAAGCGTGAACTGCGATGTAACGGGAATTTAATGAGGGCAAAATGCGTTTTTCTCAAACCGTTCCAGCTGCTGGGTCCGCTGCCATGGAACCACAACAGTCCCGTCCGTTTCGCGCATGCGCGTCCCCGGCCCCGCATCCCGTCCTGCGCATGCGCTTTCCCGAGCGTGCATGCGCAGTGAGGAATCGCTGCAGTCCGAAGATGTCTGACGTCATCGCTATGGCACAGGTCCCCCGATGACATGCCGCCCCCAGGAACCACGGCATTTCCTCCGAGCACTGCTCTACCATGCGGCAATCAAACCCAAATAATAACTGTCATTTTATACAAAATGTTAGTCAGTGCTGGCATTAGACAATTGTGTCACATCAAAGACAACTGTTATTGGCATTACATTACATTAATTTAGCAGACGCTCTTATCCAGAGCGAATTTCAGCACGAAAGAACAGAAGTGTATCCATTCAAGCTGAATGAGCAACAGTGTCAGACCAACTGCTAACAATGACCATTGAGTTCAAGCCCTACCATAAGTTTACATGTGCAGCCAAACTACACAACGAAAGCTACCATACATACAGTCACTAGCACACAGAATCCAAAAAACATTGCGATACTACATGTGAAATAAACAGCAAGTAATACAAATAGCTGGTGTTAGGGGGTGGGGATCGAGGTGGAACCGAGATGCAGTTTAAAGAGGTGGGCCTTTAGTCTGCATCAGAAGATGGCCAGTGATTCCGCTGTCCTGACCTCCATGGGGAGTTCTTCCACCACTGATGGACCAGTACAGACAGGGATCATGTCTGAGAGAAGCGACCCCATCAGAATGGGACAGTCAGTTGGCATATCATTAAATGAGTGACATACACGTTTTCAGTAAACATATCTATAAATTATGGGTAAAAGTATTCTAGAACCTGAGCTGCTGTGTCTGTCAGTGTTCCCTCTACAGGGGGTCAGCCATACCTGCAGCTTCCAGGACTAAACTGACACCTGTTTGCTTTCCCTGACTGCATGGCGTACCTGCATGGTGAATTCATTACGTCCTGCTAATGGAGATTATGTGGGTGCAAGGTTTGTACTTACATCACAGTCACAAGACTGGATTTGACAATTGACTTTATCCTACATTGAACACTTATTATTTGGTGTAAACAATGTTGTGTTTATGCAAGCACTAGATGTAGTTTTTATAATCATTTCTGGATTGAAATATGAAAAAAAAAAGACCGATTGTGAAACAATTTTTTTGAACCACCCAAGTGTAAAGGCTGCCTCCTACAGGATTCATCCCAGATTCCATCTTGCAATCAGAGAATAATGTGTTGTTATTGTAATATTGTTAAAATGCATAGTTCCTAACCTACTTTAATTTCGATATTTGAAATATCAGATCTAATATTTCTGTTTAACAATTTTACATCTACATATCAAGCACAGTATTACACACAGAATATTGAAGGAAGGGTTTTTAGTTTTATTCTGTCACATTCCGTTTGACCTACAAGCGACAGTTTCAAACTCCAGGTATATACTTATGTTTTATGCATTTAATGTTACATCTCTCCCCAAATTCCCTCAGTAAATATATCCAGCTGATATAAATGGAGGCAGTGTAAATAACTATAAGTATCTGTAAAAACAACTACTGTAACATAAACACTGTAATGCCTGGAAGGACACAAGCACATCAAGCTCAGTATTCAACATCTCTTTGATAAAACCTACATGTAAAATGTGAATGTTGCTAATCTTCCTGGCATAAAAAATAAAAAAAGTGTATGAAAACTAAAATCCATACATGTGAGCTTATTACATGTTATTTAGAATAATATACAAAACACAGATATGACTGAGGCATTTAACAATCAAATAACATTTTTATTACTTTACAATACTTTCTCACATTATTTTTGAACATACTGTGCAAAACCACACTTCCAAAGCCTAAAACGACTTTGTCATCTGCTGCAGTATTTTAAACCTGCTTTCATTCTTGTTTCCATTTTTTTACTTTTGCACAAAAAAGCTTTCAAATCCAGTAAATCTTCATACTGCAGAAGCGTAGAATAAATTCAATTTTCTAAATGTGTTTTAATTGAAAATTATTTACATCAGTACTGCAAGTAGACTGAAAAGTACTACCTATTGGCCTCTTATATTTAGCTTTAGTCTAAATGCATAAAAATGATCATTTTAATATTCATATACATATATATCTGTATAACACAAACTCACAATTACTAGAGTAATATATTTTACAGGTCAGATTCCACAGCTGGTCTTTTACATGTCCTAAAGTTTTTCTTCCTTCCATTTTTTATCATATACATTATAAAATTTTACAATTTGAGCAAAGAAAGTAAATACCTTAAAACAGCTAGGCACAAATTTGTCAAAGTCCTTCACTAAGTTTCCATAGGACTTTGAGTAATTAGTTTTATTTAAAAATGTCATTAAAAAGCTACATTTGTTTCCATAAAAATTAATGTTTATAATTATAACTTATTCCAGGGTCCGTCAGTAATATAGCCTTGATTGTAAAATTATGGCACCAATTGTCATCATAATGATCTGTTTGTATAATGACATTATTCTTCAAGTTTGTCAGAATACCAGTGAGACATGTGTTTAATGTTAATATGCATCCCCTCAATCCTGGGAAATATTGGTGGTTCTTCACTTCACAGCTCTGATTTGCAGGTGCAGCGTAACTCTAGGCCACGAACTCTGGGAGACATTCAGGTTATTGCAACTCAGAATGGCAACGTTACCCCAATTTTACTACAACATTATCCCTTTATCCTGAGCTGTAAAGTACAATCAAGCTATCTTTCTTGATAACATATTCAAAGACGGTGAAAACATGCTGTTGCAGACCCCAGGAAATACACTAAGTAAAGTACCAGATTACGATGCCTGTGGTGGCCAGCAGTATTTTCATCATTAAAATCATTTGTCCCCCTGCTTTTCCCCATGGACCTCGTTCACAGGGGCGTGATGGGTGTGCACGTGAAACTACAGTTTGGACAATGGGTGTGCACGTGAAACTACAGTTTGGACAATGAGAGTGCACGTGAAGCTACAGTGTGGGCAATGAGAGTGCATATATCAATATGCCACTCTCTTTTTCTGTGCAATGTCCCCTGCAAAAAGCTGTTTGCTAGGTGCTGTTGTAGCAGTGCACACCAATGTAAGTGTGTCAGACGTGCTGAATGTTCAGTGGCTGTTATCTTTATTTACTCTTACAGAAAGTTAGCTGCCACTCCTACAGTAGCTAAAACAATGAAGCCATGGCAGCAGAAACTGAAGTACAATGCTATAGGTTAGTATAGCCGTACACCAAGCTAAACTTCATAATTAATCAGTAACAAACTGCTATTTACTTTGCACCAAATTTGTTTTGACAGGTCTAATTCATCTCAGACTTATATGATGCACAATCATTTCCACCGCAAAGGACTTATAGCAGATACCCATCTAGAAATGTTGGTTCCAGATGGCTGTTCAGTTCAGGCCCTATGTGACAAACCCAGCTGGAATAAACCCAGCAGTCAGAGCGCTCCTGGGATCAGGACTGACAGACACTGGCTTATAGCTCAGTCCTGCAGATGCATCACGCAGTGCATGAGGTGAGTTTCCCCTGCCAAAGCCCCCACCTCAGCCACATCCTCACACAGGCAAAGCAGAGGCTGCTTACAGGTCACCATGAAGACGAAAATTGGCGGTCAGTGTGGAGAAGTGGTAAGAGGGCTGGCTGTATAACCATGGGTTTGCGGGTTTGAGTCCTTGGGCGGGGCACTGATGTTGCACCCTTTAGACAGGAACATAACCTCAAGTTGCATAAGTGAAGTATCAAGATGAGTGAATAGGTGGTTTATAAAAAATGATTTGCAAGTTACCCTGAACAGGAGTCTCTTCTAGGCAATGAAATTACATAGTGAACAACATGCACGGAGTAGGTAGTGTAACCATTTCAGAAGCTTTAGGGAGGTATTTCCGAAGTGAATTTCCATTTCATTTTGTGTCCAGAAAGGTTGTTGGACGTAGATAAATTCATTGCATTGAATCATTTAAGAAAATAGCGTACATTCTTCCCTATGTCTGTCTTCATTCATATCAACCCTTTTATTTTAAATGTTTATAAAGGCATATACAAAGTTGAGGCAGTGTTTATGGTGACTGTAATTCCTAAAGAGCTAGTGTGCTTTCTTTCAAATCTAAATGAGAAACTACTACAAAAAATAAAATTAATAAAAGGCTTAAAAATGAAGTAACATTGCACGAACAAAAAGACGAAAAACATTTGCACCGACCTCCAGCCTCAGGCTGTGATAAGAATACATTTCAATAACGTCCACATCAAATTTAAACACTTTCCCTTTATATACATTAATAACATAAGATGTATGCTATCATACATTTGGCACTAGTATTTGCCATTGATCCAGCAATTGGCAAATGTTATTGTTTGTTGATAAAAACCTGTTGGAGAATCTGTACATGTCCCGGTGTGCAGTGTGTGTGAGGATTGTGGGAGCGGTGCGAAGGCCTAGGCTGTGTTCTCTCTTGAGACCAGCAAGTCCACGGGGTTTGGCAGACTCTTCAGGAGAGCCACAGCGGTCGTGTGTTCCATGTTTAAAAAACTGTGTCCATTGGCCTGCAATGCAAACAGAGCAGCGCATGGTCAGATGCATGTATTTATGTGTGTGTGTGCCTGCATGTGAATGTGTGCGTGTGTGTGTGTATGGAGGTGTGTGTGTGTGTGTGTGTGTGTGTGTGTGTGTGTGTGTGTGTGTGTGTGTGTGCGTGTGTGTGCGCGCATGTGAATGTGTGTCTGTGCATGTGCGTGTGTGTGTGTGTGTGTGCGTGTGTGCGCGCATGTGAATGTGTGTCTGTGCATGTGCGTGTGTGTGTGTGTGTGTGTGTGTACTAGAAATAGGCCTTTCCCTGAGGGGAAATACAGATTGAAGAGAGAGAACTAGAACACTGAGCTCAGGAGGAGTAGAGGAACAAGCTGGGAACGACAGGGGAGGAGAGAGGCTGGTCTGGGATCAGTTCCATCTGTACAGAGAGCAGCAGAGGGCCATGCTGGGAAAGAAAGGGGAGGAGAGAGGCTGGTCTGGGATCAGTTCCATCTGTACAGAGAGCAGCAGAGGGCCATGCTGGGAAAGAAAGGGGAGGAGAGAGGCTGGTCTGGGATCAGTTCCATCTGTAGAGAGAGCAGCAGAGGGCTATGCTGGGAAAGAAAGGGGAGGAGAGAGGCTGGTCTGGGATCAGTTCCATCTGTAGAGAGAGCAGTAGAAGACCAGGCTGCAGGTATGCAGGTGTGTAGATATGCGGAATGCTCTGACAGACCGTGCAGGTGTGCAGGTATGCAGAACACTCTGACAGACTGTGCAGGTGTGCAGGTATGCAGGTGTGCAGGTTTGCGGATTGCTGTAACAGACTGTGCAGGGATGTAGGATGCTCTTACCTTCAGAATTTTGTCTCCAGGCTGAAGCAGGTGGGAAGCTGGTCCGTCAGGCTGTACCCTAGTGACAAAGATACCCTATAAGTCAAAAGTGACATGAGGTTAGGGGCCATCTCTAAAGATACTTCAGGACCTCTGCCTTTCAGCCTGAATCTGCTGATGCTAAAACAGTCATAACTTTGGCAGCTTTTTTAGATATAGTTTTAGACTTAGACTTTTGACTAAAATACATATTAGTCTTAATCACATTTTAGGCATTTCACCCTTCTTAGTTTTAGTTTAGTTGTAGTTGACATCTAGTTTTAGTCACATTTTTTAGTCATATTTTAGTTCTTGTTTTTGTTTTTCATTTCATTGTTACAAATGTAAATGTAATTTATGTAAATATTAATTTTTAGCATTAGCATACATTGTGTTAGATCACTCAGGAGCTCTGCATGTTAGTCTGAATCTGCATTGATAGTTTTGTTAATTATTACCAATCACTGGGGTAAAAGTACACTCACTTAACGTGCAATACTCATCAGTACTGAATGAAGAAGTCCTGACACCATGAAAACTATAGACAAGAATGACCTGGTCCAAACAGGTTATGTCTGTCCAATTCTTACAGCTCATACATCCAGACAGCCTACAGGGGTTCTCTTTGAAGAATCCTATAATCTGTCACTGAGAGGCTTTCAAACTGGCCCAAAACAGTGGCAGACAGAGAGAGAGAGAAAGGAGAGAGGAGGTAGAGAGGTGAGGAGCAGGGAGGGGGAGCCACACAGAGCGGTGACTGAGATGGGCACTGACTGTGAGATACTGCCAGAGACCTGTTCTGTTCATTTTGAAATTGTTTGACATTCCCATAATTCAACAAAAATCAACCTCAGATTTTACCTCAGACCTTTCTAACATCCAAAAAAATCCATCCTGTATTTGGAGAGGACAAAAGACTGTTCATCCGGCAGAGAAACGTGTATTCTCTGGCCATGACGTTTGGGACGCAGGGTACACGCCTAATGCAAACCGCCATTTTGGCTCTTCATGTTCACTTTGTTTACCGTCATGCCATTCAGCCCCCTGTCAGTGTGGATTTGAGTGGAGCCCAGACAGAGCTGCAGCCTTACCATGTCTGACGGCCGAAAGGGGTTCCCCTGCCCACTTATTCCCCCTGAGATACTGAATCCAAGACCAGGGCTCTTCTCTATCCGCACGCAGAACTGCCAGAGAGACGAAAACAGGCATTACATCCGCAGATAACACACGCACACGCACATGCACACACCACCACAGGTAATACACAATCTCAGGTAACACACACACACACACGCACACATACACGTACACGCACACGCACGTACACACCACCACAGGTAACACAGACACACATACACACACAGACACACACACACAACCACACACACACGCACACACACCTGCAGATAATACATACAACCACAGGTAACAGACACATACACACAGACATACAGCCACAGGTCACACACACAGACAACTACAAGTAATACCACAACAGCAAATAACTCATTCAGCGTGCAACATATGCCCAACAGCAGGTAACACACAACAGGTGACTCACCAGGAGACAGAGACAACCGCAGGCAACAGGCAAAGAAACAGACATAACCGCAGGTAACACACAAAATAAGAACACAACAGCGTGGGGCATACAGAGAACAGACACTGCAGCATTGCACTGAGTTCAAAAGCACTGCAGATAAATACATATGAAATCATACAGCAGCCAGCATCTGACACAGTCTCCAGAATCAGAACACTTATCACTCTGTACATCCTATGAAAACATTCCGTAAGTAGGTAAGGTAAGTCAGGTCTGCACAGTATGTCTGATCTGCTCAGAATGCACTCAGACTGAAGGGGAGTACAGCCTGGTGAGGGAGTCTGCAGACAGGTGAGAGGAGTGTAGACAGGTTGGGGGAAGGTCTACAAACTGGTGTGGGATCCTACAGACTGCAGAGGGGGTCTATGAGTTAGTCAAGGGGTCTAAAGAGGGGTAGCAGTCAGATGAGAGGTTCTACAGTCTGGGTGGGTGAGGTCTACAGACTGGTGGGAGGGTGTATAGTCTGCTGGGGGGCGGTTCTGCAGGCTGGTGGGAGGGGTATAGTCTGCTGGGGGGTGGGGTTACAGACTGGTGGGAGGGGTATAGTCTGATGGGAGGTGGGGTTACAGACTGGTGGGAGGGGTATAGTCTGATGGGAGGTGGGGTTACAGACTGGTGGGAGGGGTATAGTCTGATGGGAGGTGGGGTTACAGACTGGTGGGGCGCGGCAGACAGAGACGGAGGCCCCACCTGCTCCTGGTAGCCCTCCCTGCTCTTCTGTCCTTTGGTTTGGATGAGGCAGCGGGCGCTCTGAGGCCGGGCACTGGTGGTGGAGGCGGTCAGGGGCAGAGGGGTGGGGTACTGCTGGAAGGACAGCTCGCTGATGGCCCCCTCGTACGGCTGGTCCTGGGGTGGCCGGTGTGGGGGCGTGGCCGAGGCGGGGGTCATCATCATGGCCTGGGAGGGGTGGGGGTGACCGACCGCCTGCGCAGAATTCAGCACATTCAGCACGAGAGTCAGAGAGCTGCATCTCATACACACCACACGCATACAGAGCACTGGAAGACTGCTACTGCGGGCACCAAACATGCTAACGCCGATATCTCCCAGACAAACACACAGGGACAAACGGGGGAAGAGGAAGAACAGGAGTCCTTGGGGCTTCAGCCTCATATCGTGATCTGAGCTTTGGAGGAGCAGGACAGAGAGACAGAAACACTGTGCTTTCCATGTAGGCTTGGAAAGGTGAGTCTTTTACACCAGAGTCTCCCGATCTACAACAGAGATACTCTAAACGCTGGTGTGGATTCGTCATTGATATTTGCAAAGCAAGGTGTGTGGCAGTTGGTTTGAATGCGGCACCCGCATGGAAGCAGCTGCAGAATAACTGCCACCAGGACGCGGCTGAAGGGCTGTGGTTGCCAGGGTAACACAGCTGAGTGAATGAGTGGCATCAGCACCTGCTGCTGACAGAGATGCACTGACAGTCAGGGCTCAGATGAGCGACCGTTACGATGCCACAGTTATAACAACAGCTGTGAGAAAAGGGTCAGGGACAGCCGGTCTGACTCACCTTCCTCATCAGACTTTCAGGCGGTACATCTCTCCTGCCCAGAGCACAGGAAGCCCACTGACTCATGGCGGAAACCTCCTCCTGTCCCTTTTCCAGGAGAGGCCCCTGCAGAGAGACAGCGAGACAGAGACGGGGGGAGAGAGACAGAGCTCAGCGCGGACAAAAGGACAGCGGAGGACGAGAGGGAGTGACACCACTTCCACACACGGGTGAGGGAGGCAAGCTGCCACTGCGGCTTCTGCTCAGTGTCATGTGATGTGGGCTCACTGCCACACGCACTGCAGCCAATGGCAGCCGAGTCTCAGTGTCATGTGATGTGGGCTCACTGCCACACGCACTGCAGCCAATGGCAGCCGAGTATGAGGATGGCTGTCATTGGTTCCCGCAGAGAGAGGTCATACCTCTCAGCGCAGACCTCAGCAGTGTGCAGTCTACACTCCCACACTGCAGCTGCCTCAGAGAACAGGCGGCCTGATGCTTTACTCAGCAGCCATGCAGCGCGTACAGTAACCAGCAGTAACACGTACAGCGTGTACAGTAACCAGCAGTAACAAGTACAGTGCGTACACTAACAAGCTGGTGGCTCACTGAAATGAAAACCCACATGGGCTGAGGTCAGCACATTTTCAACACCAGCACTTACCTTTAATGTGCAACTGCTTTCTAATCGAGATGATACTCCGAAAGGTCAGACAGACCTGACCGTGCAGCTACCCTTGTAGCTAACCCTGCAGCTAACCCTGCAGCTACCCTTGTAGCTAACCCTGCAGCTAATGTAGCTAACCCTGCAGCTAACCCTGCAGCCAACGCAGTTAACCCTACAGCTAACCCAACAGCTAATGCAGCTATTTCTACAGTGTTCTACATTGCAGGACCTTGTACTTCATTGTTTTCACTAATTTTGTATGTCACTGATTTTAAGTGAAAAGTCTTCAGCAGTGTGCAGCTGCAGATAAGACATCTTTAGATTACGCCTCTGAGGGGCAATCAAGCCCTTTCAAGGATACTGCACATAAATACAAGAAGTAAAAGGGATCTTAACAGCTAATGCATTCTGAGAGACCCAGTTTAATTTATATTCAAAGACCAAATTAATCCAGGCAGGTCTCACTATATGGTAAGTGGAGTTTAGCATTTTTCGTGTTAGTGGGTTTGTTGATTGAATAATCATTTTGAGCTGAGGAATTATTCAGCTCATTTACAGTGGGGGGAATCTTAAGGGGGCATCACATGACCAAAAATAACTGTCCAATCCTGGAACACCTAATGATAATGCAGTGTGTTACAGCAGTTAAATCCATGCTGGTGGTTTTCTTGTGTTTAGCCGATTTTCCTGTAAAAGCCTCCCTATAGTCCGTGTATTTGCAGAGTTTGGAGAGGTGTTCACACCTGGTACTCACCTGGGGGAGAGCAGGCCACTGTGTCCTTTGGTTTGCGTTATTGTGTAAGTTTATTGTCATGTGTCCACTGGCATGCGGAGTGGCAAAGCGTCCAGAACACAGCGTGCCCAAGTTTAGCGTGTTGTGCTTTAGGACAGCGCTCTGATTGGAGGGAAACAATCACATGACATGAGTGCATGGGAAAGCTGCACAGAGGTCAGAGGAAACAGGTTGGGTTAGCACACACACACACACACACACACACACACACACACGTACACACACACACACGTACACACACACACACACACACACACACACAAACAGACTAGCAGCAGTACAGTGCTGTTACCGCCTGCAACACGACGCATCTGAACACACAGCAATGATTGTGCTGTAATGTGACACCGCAGACAGTAGGATATATTTAGCAGTGATACTGTAACAGGTAGCCTGGCAGAGTCAGCACAGAGCAGTTTCTGTGTAACGGCAGCGGTAGTAGTATGCTCTCGCACATGCTACTACAGTACACGTATGCGTATTAAACACACAGGACTGCAGCATGCCTTCATGAGCGCGGGGGACACACAGACGGGCGGGGGGCTGTGCCGGGGGCTCTGAGGCTCTGTGTGGGGGAGGGAGGGGGAGCAGGAGGAGGAGCAGGAAGAGGAGCGGGAGGAGGAGCAGGAGGCCCCGCCGCACTTACCCGGTCCAGCCGTTTGGCCTCGATGTGCCGCAGCAGCTGCTGCCGCCAGTCCGCGGGCATCCTGGAGGAGGCGCTGTCGGGCCGGGCGCGCAGGTCTCCCTCAGGGCTGCGCTCCAGGCAGGGGCTCAGGGTGTGGTCGGCCGGCGCCTTCTCCAGCAGCGCCGCCATGGAGGGCCGGGCGGAGACGGGGCGGGCCTGCGACACGCCGTACGCCTCGGTGCTGAAGCTGCGAGCCGACAGGGGGCGCCGCTGGGGCAGGCTCTTGGTGGGGTACCCCAGCGGGGGCTTCTTGGGCTCGGGGCAGGGCAGGTACTCGTTGGCGTACCTGCCGTTCCTCCTGTAGAAGTGCGGCTCGGCAGCGGCGGGGGCGGGGCTGTTCTGGTGCTCGGGGGCGGTCCTGAGCAGCGGCCGTGGGTACCGCTCTGCCAGCTGCTGCTCCTGCGCCTCCACCGCCCGCCGGAACACCGCCAGCTCCGCCGAGCTCACCAGCGAGTCCGCCCGGCGCAGGAGCCCCGGCCGCGAGCGCGGCGCAGGGGTCGCCACGCCCACCACGCCCGTCTCTGCGCCGCCCGGGGGCAGGGCCAGCGAGAACACCGCCTCCCCGGGCAGGTATCCCCGCTGCCCCCTGGGAGCCGGCCGGGGCGCCTGGGTCATGCACTCCGGAGAGGAGAAGGGGGCGGCCCCCCTCCTGTCGGGCCCCTGGGGGCCGCCACCCTGATAGACGCCCTGCGGGGGCCCTGAGCCCTGCTGCTGGGGGCTCTGTGTCACCCCGAAGGCGTCGTCGTCCAGCATGGGGGCAGACTGGCTGCGGGGGATGTTCTGCTGGTGGGCGGGGGGGAGGTCTGGCCGCTCCCTGCTGCCCTGGGCGTCGCCCCCGCGGCCGCTGTCCAATGGGATGCTGTACACCGTGGGGGACCCTCCCTCCAGCTCATCGATGCTCTGCGACTTCTTAAACTTGGACCGGACGTCCCGGGGGATGGGGGACAGCCTCTCTGTGCTCTTGCTGAGCACCATGGTGCCCCCCGCAGGCAGGTGTGAGAAGGTGCCGGAGAGCCCTCGTGCCGCGCCCGAGTCCGGGCCGTCCTGAGCGCCCCAGGCCCGGGCGGAGGGGAAGGAGCCCGGCAGCCCGCCCGGCAGCTCGCCCGGAAACTGGCCCACGTCGCTCGCCTCGCGCTCGGTGCCGCCCCGCTCGGGCCGGGTCAGGTCCAGCTTGGACGGGAATGCGGTCCTGTCCTCCAGCGGGCTGGGGGTTCTGGTCCAGTTGTGCCAGCGGCTGGGGGAGGCACTTGGTGTGTTTCGGGAGGGGCGAGCAGCGTGGGGGGAGTCCTCCAGCTCCAGGGGGAGGCCGACGATGCGGTCCTGGCGGAGCAGGGGCCGGCGGGAGGGGCCAGACGCGCTCTGAGGCCGGGCGCCGTGCGCGGGAGCCGCACCGCCGGGCGTCTCGCCCGGGGCGTCCTCGCCCACGAACGCTGTGTTGTCGTAGTGCGGGGCGTTGTTCCAGCGGTCGAAGGTGTCACTGAGAGGGCGTCTCTCACCCCGCTGCTGCAGGGTGCCGGGCGGCGGGGTCTCCCTCTGACACAGCAGGGGCATGGCTGAGCCAAGCCTGCACACACAACAGCGCGTGAGAGAGTGTGTGTGAGTGTGTGCGTGCAAGTGTGTGTGAGTGTGTGTGAGTGTGTGTGTGTGTGTGCGTGTGCGAGTGTGTGTGAGTGTGTGTGTGTGTGTGTGTGTGTGTGTGTGTGTGTGTGTGCGCGTGCAAGTGTGTGTGTGTGTGTGTGTGTGTGTGTGAGTGTGTGCGTGCAAGTGTGTGTGAGTGTGTGTGTGTGCGTGTGCGAGTGTGTGTGAGTGTGTGTGTGTGTGAGTGTGTGTGTGTGTGTGTGTGTGTGTGCGAGCGTGTGTGTGTGCGTGTGCAAGCGTGTGTGTGCGAGTGTGTGTGTGCGTGTGCGAGCGTGTGTGTAAGTGTGTGTGTGTGCGTGTGTGTGTGCGTGTGTGTGTGTGTGTGTGTGTGTGTGTGTGTGTGTGCGTGTGTGTGTATGCGGCGTGTGTGTGTGTGTGTGTGTGTGTGTGTGTGTGTGTGTGTATGCGAGCGTGTGTGTGTGTGTGTGTGTGTGCGTGAGAGGAATAGAGCTGCTCACCTGTTGGTCCAGTGTGCGGCGGGTGTGGCCTCCTGTGGGGCGGAGGGTGGGGCGGGGCCGGTCCCTGGGGGGTTGGAGGAGCCGGTGGAGGCCTGGGAGGGGGAGTATTCGGAGGATGGGGCGGACGACCCGCTGGTGTTCAGGCACTGCGTTTTATCCATGTCTGATTCCTCCGCTGATTCTGAGAGCACAGCCCACACACAGTCAGCCCTACAGGTGAGGGTTACACACCTGCACGCTACAGGTGAGGGTTACACACCTGCACACTGCAGGTGAGGGTTACACACCTGCACGCTACCGGTGAGGGTTACACACCTGCACACTTCTCAACAACTTCTGCAGCAAACAGAGAGGATGAGACATTTTTGTCTGACCATCCTAAAGCTTCACTGATTTATTAAAAAGGCAAAATTGCCTTTCATTAAAAGTGCTTAATGAAAATCGATTTAATTTAACAGTTTTTGGGTTCATTACAAGCTCGGCTTCATCTGCCAGTCAAATGTCAGCTTTTCTTACAGTTGTTCCAATGTGCTGGTTATTTTTTCACTCCTACACAAGTTCAGAAGTCATTAAAAAAATCAGACCCATTTCATATTGATTTTCATTTAATTCACTCATTTCCTTTAATGCAGTATTACTCCCTTTAACTTTTGTATCCATTTAAGCCATTTACTGACAGGACTGTGTTGTTTTAGCCAGCTGTCCTCTGTGGGAATGACGGGTAACTCACAGTTTAATCTGTGTAATGCCATGCCATTCATTTCCATCCCAGCTTATCTAACAAGCGTTTGGTGTCATAAACAGGATTTTCCACCTGATTGGTTGGATTTTACCTTTCTTGTCTTTTCCCAGTAAAACAACCTTTGGCTTGTAGACAGGAGGCTCCACCAGCTTTGGCCTCATGTCAGAAATGCGGATGTCATTAGGAGACCCACAGCGGGAGTCCTGAGGAGAGAGGGACACAGTGAGGAGAGACGCACACACTGAGGAGAGACACACTGGGGAGAGACGCACACACTGAGGAGAGATGCACTGAAGAGAGACGCACACACTGAGGAGAGACCTACACACTGAGGAGAGACGCACACACTGAGGAGAGACGCACTGGGGAGAGACACACTGAGAGGAGACACACTGAAGAGAGACACACACACTGAAGGGAGACGCACTGAGGGGAGACACACTGAGAGGCTGGGACAGAGGCTGGGACAGGCTGGGGACAGAGGCCAGGACAGAGACCGGGACAGAGGCTGGCACAGGCCGCTGCCTCCCTGCTTACCTCGGACCCCTCGGCCAAACCCTCCTTCTCCTGTCGCTTCAGCATCTCCTTTGCCAGCGCATGCAGAGGGCCTGAGTCCACCATCCCCACCTTCTGGAAGTCTTTGGGCTCTCTCTCCGTTGCCTGGCAACAGAGCACACGCTCGGTCACACCCACCCCGCCCATCTGCGAGACCACACCCGTGACAGGGCGTGGCCATGGTGCCCAGCTGCCATTGGGCGCAGATTCTGTCTGTGACATCATAAGGAGATTTGCATTTCTCTCCATCCTTATGCCTGATTGGCCAGCTTTACAGCACCGCAGCCACTTCACAGCCTTTTCAGCAGAAGCATAAAGAGATGCTGAGTAAGGAGCCCTTCCAATCCTGCGCTGTTCCACAAAACAGCGGTAAAAACACAGGTGAAATGTGCCAGGTGAGCACCTGAATGCAGCATGACTCAGGAGTGCAGGTTTACCTCTGCTGTCACCTCCTTGGTGACGGTGGGGGGCTGCCACTTGTGTTCATATTTTTCCATGCCATGGAGCTCCATGGTTCGGCCAGGGATCTTCTCAGCACTGAGGGCATGGCCGGTCTTACCCACAATGCCCTGCATGGATTTTACCATGTTCTTCAGGTCCTCTGGGTACGGGGTGGGGTAGCGCTTCAGGTTTATCTCAACCTGAAGGGAGAGTGTTTATTACACATGTATGATCAGGAGAGCACTAAAGCTAACAACGTTTATTACACCTCTGTGTCCATTAAAACAGCAGGCCCTGCAGGTCTTATAACACGTGTATGCTCAGGATTAACAGCTGGCTGTTTATAACAGATGAAGTAACCAGGTGTGTTTAGCACACAGGCGTGATCATTACAGCTGCACCGCTGGCACATGTATGTTGCCTGTCATAAGCAGGTCCTCTATGTTAAGCATGTGATACCTAACAGCGCAATGTGCCTTCACACTGTGTTAGGTGTGAGCAGAACCCTAATGGGGAATATAAACAGAAAAAGAGTAAGAAAGAGCAGGAACCTTCACTTTCCCTGCGCTGTTGTCCTCATCCTCCTCCTTCTCCTCGAAGTCAAAGGCCACAGTCATTCGCTGCTGCCGTTGCTCCTCCCATAGGGCGGGGTTAAAGCTGTCGCTGTCTGATTGGTAGTCGACTGGAGAGAGGAGGAGGGGGGTGGAGGCGGGGGGGTTCATTCAAGATGCCACTGAGCCAGGAGGCATCACAGGTAAAGCAAACTGAACCCCAGCTACTGCTGAATGAGCTACTAAGGGCAGTTAGCTGCTTTTGCTGTATTTTCAGTTTACTGCGGTCTGCTGTCACATTGAGAATGTTTACATGAACAAAAGCAGTACAAGGTATTCATTACTCATCTGTACAGCTGTTCTCTCAAACATACCAATACAGATAATATCACCCCCACCCCATAGCCCCCCCCGGGTACCCACCCTCGTCGCGCCGGGGCTGCTGGGGGAACATGTAGTTGGTCAGGACCCTCTGCTTGGTCTCAGGATGGGCCTCCGACTGCAGGGGGATGAGGGCCTTGGACTGCAACCACAAACAAGCGGTAAAAGACAGGTCACACACACACACACACACACACACACACACACACACACACGCACGCACAGCGCTGCAGATTTGTGTGAATCTCTGAGGTTCGTGCGGCACAGGTGTGGACTCTGCGGCCAGGTGTGCAGCGCAGGTCACCCCTGCACTGTGTCCCGCTGTGTGAGGTTCGCTCACGCAGATCCCGGTCACACAGATCTGCACTGCGATCAGCTCATTGCCGCAGTTACAGCAGGATCCTGACTGAGGACAGACGCTGACGGATTTCAGATCGAAGTTGTTTAGAAAGACCCTCTGTAGCGTTCCACACCATCTGTGTGTTCCTGTTTGCCTGATCCCAGGCCTGCTCTGCACAGGCCCACGCCACACACACGCCACACACACGCCACACACGCTGCAGAGCTCAGACAGCATCAGAGAAGCACAAAGCTCACCTGGTTGTCTGACAGCCACAGCGCAGACAGGTCCTTCAGCTTGGTGAAAGTAAAGGGCAAATTCTTTAACCTGAGAGACGGGAGAAAAAAAGGATAGCAGTTACTCAGTGCAGTCTCCAAGTGTTACCTGTGGTTGCGCAGTAAGGTCAGGTAAGGTCAGCAGGTGTTACCTGTTGTCACTCAGGTTGAGGACGCGCAGCTTGGTCATCTGTCCGATCTCGTCGGGCAGCTGTTCCAGCTTATTGGAGCGCAGGGACATGACCGTCACATTCCTGCAGCTTCCTATCTGTAAGCAAACAGAGCCAGAGAGCGCGACCTTACAGCCGGGGCTTCGCACAGGACCGGGCTTTTACAGGTGTTTAATCTCCTGTTCGCACACAGTCCTGCTCTGTGAGGTGTGCGCTCCTCTGCCACATACAGACACGGCACCTGCAGGAGCGGCAGGGGCTTCCTGTCCACCTGCTGCTGCAGCATCACAGGCGGAGGAAGCTCACCTCTCTGGGCAGCTCCGTCAGGAAGTTCTCATCTGCAGCAAATGTGCGCAGACTGTGCAGGTACCCGATGGTGGAGGGAAGGGACTCCAGCTCGTTACAGCTGCAGTCGAACTCCTCTAAAAGGGATAAACTGCACACAGAACATTGAAAGATGTAAGAACGTAAGTTGAAATTTAAAAGTCAAATATAAAAGCACCATTTTTATGTAATGTCAAGCCTTATATAGTACTTGTTCTATTTATTTTAATTTTCTGTATTTGGAAGGAAAGTGACTGATGACTGATAGGTTCAGCTGGGCATTCTGCTGCCAGTACTGCAGTCATGATGGTAATTATAATAACAATAATTGTCAGCATGGATGTTCATTGTGGAAAAACGCGCTGTAAGAGTGTACTTTCACAGAATGAAAAGTGTGTGATTTTCATTTATTTTTTTTTCCTGGGTGGATTTTGAAAAATGGCTCATTTGCATTCAGTGTGGTCCGGTCCCTGTCATTAGTAGCACATTCTTCCTAATGAACCCAGCTGGACTCCCACGTCCCGCTGAGGGAGGGTCAGGGCTTCACAGGGGACTCGCTCCACGTGAACACAGCAGAGGAATAGACAGCCTTCAGACCTCTCACCCTAATCTCACCTGTTCACTACGCCTACTGTGCATGTGTTTGAAGTGGGCAGACAGAAGAGAAATCTCACCCACAAACAATTACTGGTGCAGGTGCAGGGTCAGAAAATGTAATTAAACAGAAGAAGAAACAGGTCTGAGTGGCCCTGGAGACACTGTGACTCTGCGGGACTGCAGCTTTAGACAGAATACAGTCAGGCTCGAGCTGTGGTCTGTCTGTAGGACACAGGGACGCGTACCTTCCAATGGAGTTAGGCAGGGAGGAGAGCTGGTTTTCATCCACCTTGAGAGTTGTGAGCTTCTTCAACATTCCTGCAACACACACAAGCACCTCTGAGTGACAGAGATATCCCTCACCAAACTGTCCTGCAAAGGAAACTGCCTTTGTGAAATATATGGCTGAAATGTGTAGGGCAGGAAGAACAGTCATAGTAATATTTCTGAGGGCACTAAATAATTACTTACCATTTTAGCAGCTTTTTCAAAAATATTTATTATGAATTTTCGGGAAGGAATTACATTCTAAATGCCTTATTGATTTTGTTTCTTTTTCTACAATGCAGTATTTCACCAGAACCTTCTGTATTGCTGAAGCTATTAGGCGGAGTTAGGGTGTAAATGAGGATCACAGATCATATAAGAACAGACCTTGTGGTGGCACAACTGTTATAAAGATGCCCTTTAGGGGGCAGCACTGAGCCCGCCCATCCTCACCTATGGAGTCAGGCAGCTGCTGCAGCATGTTGGCTGATAGAAGCAGGTCTTCAAGGGCTTCGCACCCGGAGATGTCCGAGTCCAGGGTCTCGATCCGGTTCTTGGACACGTCCAGGTAGGTCAGGTGCTTCAGCTTTCCTAAGGACTTCAGAACCAGGGGGGTGTCACAGAGATGAGGGCTGAGTGTTATTTTAGAATGTAAACAGGAAGTCCACCCATTTAGGAGAATAGGGGGCTTCAACATGGAGTTCAGGTTAGGTTAAAGATGGAGACTAAGTGACTCAGAGACAGGTTAAAGATGGAGACTGAGTGAATCAGAGACAGGTTAAAGACGGAGACTGAGTGAATCTGAGACATTGTGAGTTGCAGAGGGTGCTTGGCTTACCCCAGGTAATCTCTGCAGAGAGTTGTTATCCATCCATAGCTCCTTTAGGTGCTGGATCTGCTCCAGGACTTCAGGCTAAAAGCACACAGAGCACAGGCCAGTCCAATGGAGCTCTGCCTACCACATGCCTCCCTCCTGCATCTATCTAATAGCTACTTATACACCTATTTTATCTGCCATTGATTTGTCATGCCTGGCAGGCCAGTTAAAATGGCCTATGCCTAATCAGACCTACACAGAAGGCTGAGCTCATGGAAGCAGATCCGAAACACCCGCAAATCTGTACCCGACAGCAGATATGAGAGAATCCTCGTTTCTCACCAGCTCAGAGAATTCATTGCTGCCCAAGTCCAGGCGCTCCAGCTGTGACAGTTTATGTAACGACCTGGAGAGGGAGAAGGAACAGTGTCGGATTCTGGCGTAGAAACGAAGTCATAACTAATGGAAGCTAATTCCCATCAACCCTGTCAGTCTCCTGCCAGTCTCCGCCCCCTTCTTCACAGCAATGACACACACTCATCAGCACCGTGCCTCCAGCATCCCTAAAAATAAAGCAAATCCACCAGATAAGAGCTGAATCTCCCGTCACATCCACGGCTCTCAGACAGACAGATCTAAAAGCTCAAAAGAGAGATGGAGGAGATTCATTCTGAACATCTGTATAAAATTCAGCCAGTTTGAATGTTTAAGGTTTTCAATTTCAAAAGTGACTTTGAACACATAAATAAGTCATTTCAGTTACTTGTGAATCCTCCCACTGACCAGAGAGCAGTTAGCTGCTGAATCCTTGCAATAATCTGTCATTAGCTGCTGAATCCACTACTGATCTGACAGCAGTTTGCTACTGAATCCCCACACTGATCTGAGAGGATTTAGCTGCTGTAACCTTGCACTCATCTGAGTTCAGTCAGCTGTTGGATCTGTACACTGATCTGAGTTCAGCCAGCTGTAAGATCTGCACACTGGTCTGAGTTCAGGTTAATTGTTGAATCCTCTCGCCACACATGCTCAAGGGTTTCAGTGCCATTTCTAGTCTAGTGTGTTTCCACAGCCACTTTTGCATGGCTGAACACACATCCACTTCCATCCACATGCTACTGTATCAGTCATGTGCAGATGGCTTTTTCAGGAGATGATGGTGTTGGTGATGGTATCGATCGATCCTAATTCTCAGTGAGCCAGCAGTGCTCCTCTGTGAGTGTAACATGCCTAACTTCCTCCGTCTCTCACATCTCTGTGGTAATAAAGCTCACTGTCAGAGACGCCACAGCCCACACACACGTCTGTCACTGCGGATTCACGCTTCATTCACAGACGAACTGGAACGGCTGAGTAAAGAGGCAGCAGAATCCTCTCCTTGATCCTCTCCAATCTCTCCAATTACCCACTTTCGTTCCGTAAGATTTGTGTGATTCCATTCTGAGGAAAGCAAACGGCTAAACACCACTGCCTGAAGGAATACAGGATAAAAAAATCAAAAAGGTAAAAAACATGTAATTGCTGTAGAAACCGCCTCCTGGTGCTGCAGTTGATGTTAACACTGTTAAAACTGGGCTGATTGATAAAGTACTCACTGCTTCAGTACCCGAGGAAGAGCATCATGATGGATTTTGTCAGTTGCTGAGGCAACCTTGTTGGAAGCATGTAGATGTGCAGCTTCCCAGCGGTAGAGTGTGGGGGCGTGGGGCGCACAGGGGGGTGTGGGGGGAACACAGAGGGGTGTGGGAGGTTGGGGGTAGCAGATGTTTTTACAGTCCTCTCTCTCCCAGCGTGAGAGACACACGCTGGCTCTCTGTCTGCACCGGCTGCCAGGCTGTCAGGGCCTGCATGACATCCACACTGCAGCGCAGCACCTGAAAGCTCTGCGCAGACAGAGGAGTGCTGCGTCTGCAGGTCTGCGCAGACAGAGGGGTGCTGCATCTGCAGGTCTGCGCAGACAGAGGAGTGCTGCGTCTGCAGGTCTGCGCAGACAGAGGAGTGCTGCGTCTGCAGCTCTGCGCAGACAGAGGGGTGCTGCATCTGCAGCTCTGCGCAAACGGTGGGGGACATAGGGTGTCTGCACACTGACTGAAACATCATGTATTATGAGTGATTGAGAACAGTCAGCGAACACTGCAGACAGGATCAGACTGTCTGCACAGCAGGACAACTGACTGCAAACTCCACAGACAAAGTATAAAACCTGGCATTTATTTTGTTTCAGATCTTCTGGGTGGTCTGATTTCTGCATCTCTGTTCAGGAACATTCTGGAGACACCCACTTCATTACTGCTTTGAGCACAAATGTTCAAATGGAAGAAAAACCCTTAAGACAAAGCCTGTACCAACATAATCACCTGCTCTGCAGCCTGTAAACGCATGATATTCTGATGCAGACATATTTCAGTGGAGTTCTCCATCATGGTTCCTGGGTGTTCAGTTCTTACACTGTTATGCTGACAGTTTACATCACCGTGAAGCATTAACGGCCTCACAGTCGTCTCATAGTAACCATAGTAACAATCGGAGGAGACGGATTTCACAGCGCACCACACAGCTGACTCACTTTGGCAGAGACTTCAGGTGATTCTCTCGCAGCTCCAGAATGCGTAGTTTGGAGAGTCTGCAGGGAAGATGAGGGAGAGAGGGAAACACCCACACGTCAGCAACAGCCAATCAGATCAGTGAGCTTGGAGGTTCTGGAGTTCTGTCCCAGGCTGTAGGCTGAGCGCCCCGTTCAGGCATACGAGCGGTGACCCTCTCAGGATGCAGCAGCGACGATCGCACTCACAGTGCCAGTACACTCGGTCACAGAGACACGGCTACAGGCTTTGAGTCACCATCACCTAACTCCGGGAGAAATTAATGACCCTGTGTTTTTGGTGATACATTTCTTCTCTAAGCTCTTGTGTGCGAAGCTTGACTTTGCTGATGAAGCCCTCCGTGAATATCTACTGCCCAATTTAACACTGAAATCAGTCACGACTTGCCCTCCCTTTGACTTACAAATAAACAGCAGTGTTATTCTCATTTCAGTGCAAAAAAACATTGTTTCCTTAGCATAGGTGACTGCTAAAATCCCCAAACTCTCAGTGAAGAAAAAAGCAATGTTTGAACTTAACTGAGAGCCAAAGTGAAGGCACACATTTTGATTGTGTGACCTCAGAGATTCGCGTTTATTTCCAGAGGAATGGAGCATCATCTTCATCCCAGAAACTAAAGATATCTGGTCCCCTGTCTACTGTCTGTACCACATAACATATTAACAATAAATAATACAGGCAACTAATCTTACTATTTAAATGGATAGGCCAAATATAGAATACTCTGTGTGGGTGGAGTTTAGGTTTCCCCCTAACCTCTGAACTCCCAGCACCATCCAATCCCTGAGCCACAGAGACCAGAGCAGGCCCGCCCCCCTTACCTTCCGAAGTTGGTCGGCAGACACTCCAGGAAGGCATCGTTCAGGAAGAGTTGCGTCAGGTTCAGGAGCTGGGTGAACCCATCAGGGAGTCTGGAGGGGAGGAGAGGAGAAGAGGAGAGGAGGCGTGGGAGCTCTGAAGCCGTGACGACAGATCACCATGGAGATGTTAGAAGCCCTGGAAGGTGGTTCTAATCACCCTGTCAGTTCCTCATAATCGGTCTTTCTGGTGCTTTCCTAGACTCAGTACAGTTGAAACTCTAATTTCCTCCCACAATCAATGGTCTAAAAATGCTCCGGATGGAATCATATGAGGCTTGTTATGATGAAAAGCATGCAGACATACTGCTTTTAATCAACCTAACAAGAGCAGAAATGCACTTAAATATTTAATATGAAGCATATTTACAGCTTGCAGTGTTTATGCTCATTGTACTGAGATTTCTAATTTGCTTCCATGCAAAATGTCTATTCTGCTTCAGCAGTGATAAAATATGCACTGAAGTGCACCTGCTGTAAGGACAATTAAGCAGGTGTCGATTTCAGATTTCAAACACATTATCACACATCCCGTGCAGTATGGCTCTCTCCTCCACTACAGCTGTACTACAGCTTTATTACAGCTCTACTACAGCTCTATTACAGCTCTACTACAGCTCTATTACAGCTCTACTACAGTTCTCTCCTCTATTACAGCTCTACTACAGCTCTCTCCTCTGCTACAGCTCTCTCTCAGCTGTCTGTAGTGATTCGTGTTGTTCTTAATTAGTGATGGGGGAGTGCTGTAATTAGTGATCAGGCAGTGCTGTACTTACTTTGTGATTGGGTTGACACTCGCTTCCACAACAGACAGACATTTGCAGCCCTTTATGTTATCTGGGAACTCCTGAATCCCTGTAAATATGGAGATTACAGTGTTGGAGGCTGTAATGTCCATAAAACAGCCTCCCAGCCTCCCTCGTTTTCCCAGGACTCACCATTTTTA
This sequence comes from Megalops atlanticus, assembly GCA_019176425.1. NCBI lineage: Eukaryota > Metazoa > Chordata > Actinopteri > Elopiformes > Megalopidae > Megalops > Megalops atlanticus. Next base: position 816,500 of record CM032896.1, read on the forward strand.
CTGACGTCTAACTCCTTCAGGTTCACAAGGCAGGAGATGGTGTTAGGCAGGTTGGAGAGGTCGTTATCCGGCATGCTGAGCTTCCGCAGAGCCTGGCAGCTGAAGAGTTGCTGAAAATCACAGACAGACTCTGCGTAACTCAACAACAGCTGCCAGACAGGGAGTCATTTTTAGGTCACACTGAGGCAAGTCATCAGCCTGTTCTACCTGTCCCCGAACCGCATGATGGGGAACAGCACCTGGGCACAGCCAATCACAGGCCCCGGAGGGCGGGGGTGGGGTGGATGACACTCTACACCGCACAGCGAGGACCAAGGCCCATTCGCAGCAAATTAATTCACAGATTAAACCAGGAGGACTTTGCTTCTGTTTCCATCAGCTCCCTAACATGCGCCTCCTTCTGAACACAACAAGGGGTCCAGAAGTGTACAACAGGGGTATAAGACAAGGGTGTAACATGGGGCTGTGTCTGCTGTTCCAGCCAGTTATCCTGGCTTAACTGGTTTAATTAGTCAATTATCTATACACAGTGACGCTGATGCCTTTCCCCAAATACACTGCAGTAAGGGACGTGAGCAGGGCACACATGCATTCTTCAGGTATAATTTCCTCAAAAAAACCCAAACAGAATAAATGAATGAGGCTAATTAAGTAATTAAAAGCAGAGGTTGCAGTAAAAACCATGCTTAAACACCCGGCCTGCAGGACCTGCGTTTAACAGGCCTGCTACCCCCCCTCTGCCATGCAGACACTCTGAGCTCTCCTGTTGCTGTCCATGGTGCTGACTCCACTGCAGCCCAGGGAGGAGAATGAGACTTTCATACGAGCGCAAAGGGAACTTCAGGGATGAAGACAAGGACAGTCTAACATCAGAGTCTCACAGTGTCATTTTCTCTGCTTTAAACAATCCTACCCTGCAATAATTTACAGGTATGACGGCTCTCCCTGATTTAGCCAGATGGAGGCTGGTTGTCATGGAAACTCCTGTGACGAGTCAGAGATGCTGGATAAAAAAAAACAAACACACTCACTATAAAAATATCCTGTTGTTCCTGACCCTGCTGTAAGCCGTGCCGCAGCGGAGGAGACAGGCAGAACAGAGCTGCCTCATTTCCATGGCAGTGTGGCGGTAGGTGTGAGAGGTGAGGTGTGTGGGAGACGCCCCACCTTGGGCAGCTCCTCGATCTGGTTGGCGTCCAGGTAGAGCTCCTCCAGTGTGCGCTCGAAGCTGAAGATCTCCTTGGGCACCTGCTGCAGGCTGCAGTGAGAATAGTCCAGCACGGAGATCACCTCCTCCTCCCCGCGGAAACAGCGGCACGGCACCAGCCGGCCCATGATCTTCCTCTTGGTCGTCATCTCCAGACACTGCACTGAGGAAGAGGAGGGGCAGAGGCTTAGAGACACACATATACACAAACACACCTGTATATCTCCTCAGCATACAAACAAATCTTTGAACCTCTTTAGCGTACACGCACACACATACACACACACGCACACACACACACACACACACACGTGCACCTCCTCTGCACTCAGTGGCTGCTACCTCTCTCTTCTTGGGCTGCTCAGATTTCACTAGCTGTTGCAAACTGTGTCATCAGTCTGAAGGTCTTCGCTGCCTGAACTGATTCAAATGGTGTAGCTTCACTTGTCAGAAACAAACCTAATTGATCCTGAGGTTAAAATGATTGCTTCTGTCCTCCTCTTCCACAAACACGATTCGGATGGTCAGGAAAGAGAAGATTCAATTCGCAGCAGCAAGCCTTCTCTGCTGTGGTCTGCTGGCGGTTTAATGGCTCCACACCCAGCTCAGAGCGACTAACAGCTGTGAATGAGAGTCTTTCCCACAAAACGCACAACCCTCCTCCAGTTCCTGCACAGTCAAAATGAAATTTCATCATCACTGATGGAAGGATTTTTCATTTTCTTCATTAATGTGGTATTAAAATACTTGAAAAAGATACTAATGGAGCATCTCTGAGTGAACTAAAGGTGAGCAAGTGCAAAACTTTAAATCATTAAAAGCACTTATAATGCAACTAGCAAAAAATGTCATCAGTGTGGGCAAATCACTCATTCACATTTGATTTGTTTACATCTTTACAATTGTCAAAAAGTGCTGCACGCGCTGTCTTTCCCACAGGGAATAAAAACCAAGAAACACCAGAGCTACTTGGGAAAAGCCAAAAAACGACTCCCTAACTCAGAAACACATTCAGGAGACTCCTAGAGAACAGTGGAAGGTTCACAGTGAAATGGCATGACATATCCACCAGTTCACTGCAGCAGTGTGAGCCCAGAGGCTGATGGGAGATGGAGTTCTATCGGGGGTTTCTCAGGTAGGCTTATTCAAGGGGGGCCCTCCCACCTGCTGAGTGGGTGCAGGTGCACACCTGCGCAGGGGGCCTTTCACACTCACCTCCACACAGGTAGGGCCACGCCCATGTACGACCATTTCAGCCAATGACAGTGTCAGACATTCATAGTAAGTACACACTCCTCAGCTGTTCAGGAGTTGGAAAAACACTTTATGGAAAGCAGAAAGTGCTCTTTTCCACAGCTAAAGTAAGAGCTGTTTCACACATTCTTACATAAGTGTAATGCACTGTTCTGTCTCCTCAGGAGGGCAGGATGACCTATTCAACATAACCAACCACTTCCTTGTCAAACTCAGGTGAGAACAAGGTGTCTTTACTCAGAGGACTGCACTGAATATTGCATCACAGTCAGGACACAACAGCTGTGGAAATGTCACCATTCAAAAATAGAATATAATCAAAAGGATAACAAAAAGAACTGATCTCCTGAGTGGGTCCGAGGTTAACCTGTTCATTTCAGGTGCAGGCTGAGCACCACGGACCAGACTGGAGCTGGAGCCTGTGCCAGGTCATTAGCCAATAATATCCAGCAGGCCACAGTCGCAGAACATTATTGGCTCTGTCCTGCCGAGTTGGGGGGGTTTGTCTGCCCTGGACCCACTGTTACACTGCTCAATGCCGCCCCCTGGTGCCCATAGGCTCCTCGGATCAGTTCAGTGTGAGTTGCAGCTATCCTCCATTCACCTATTGCTAGCCTGTGGTGCACTGTGGGATTTGTAGTGCAAAACATAGCCAATGGCTGCATGCAAGGTTATCCTATGATTGTACTGGTTTCAGTGCAGAGGGTGTTACAGGCGGAACAAGCTTAATATGCACCACTGGTGATCCCACAGTCAGGGTGAAAAGGAGCAGAAACACTAAAAAATATGTTCCATTAGATTTTCAGTTTCTGACAAAAAAAAACAGCAGCCACCCAAATAAAGGAGCGTTCAGTTTACCAAAGAGAGGTTGCCATAGAGACGCATGACGCACGCAAAGATTCTGCAGAGTGCAATACACCTTCACAGTCTGGAGCACAGCTCTCTCTGTGCAATTTAACCAAGCCAGTTCCACACATCCAGCCCGTTCTGCAGAGAGTCTGAGGCAAACAGCCTGCAAAAGCAGTTCTTGTTAAGCTTAACAATTTTCAAGATCAGCAAAAAGAACATATATGAACGAAAAGACTGCTTTGCAGAGGCCTTGCTGTTGTTGCTCTCACCCTGCTGTAAAAGGTCTTTCCTACTGTCTCCCTGAGCCGAACCCTCCATGTCTGTACCTCGGTCACTGCAGTGTGCGAGACTGTACGGGGAGAGAACGTTAAGCAGTTGACGAGCACATGCTCGTTAAGACGGACACAGAATTCCAGAAGGGTCACCACACAGTCACGCACATCTCCCAACATCCGTGAATGGTTCTCATGGTAACCGCCTCTTGATGAACACATTCTGATCTCATACTGACAATCTCTAATTTATCTGCCAGCCACCTTCACATGTCCAGAATCCCACACACATTCGCACTGTCTAACGCCAGAGCGTTCACTAAACAAAGACACTGTTACATGATGACAGCGGGTATAATTTAGCACACAGAACTTCTGTGTGTCCTCTTCTGAGAGGACAGAAACTGTCCTTCAGAACTTCTATTGAAATTTTTGGGATTATTTTCTTGCAACAGAACGACTGTAAACAGAAATAAAGATATGGAGAAGCTCCTTCGGCAGCCTCCTGCATGCCCCCCCCAGCGCCCCCAGGCCGTGCCAGGTGCTCTGCCTCGGCTCCGGCCCTCAGAGCTGAAGCAGTGGGCAGGGCAATGCTGTGGGCGGCTCCTTCATTTAAAGATCAAAAGTTTAATCTAATTTCCCACTCTGAGGTTCTGTATCCTGGCAGTGGTTTAATTAAGAAAAATATCATCGCCTCTAAAAGTTTCAGTTCAGAGAATTTAACATGAAGTGTGGGAAACAGCATCACTGCGGCTATTAATGTAGCTCTTATTCAGATCTGCCATGAGACGAGCAGGAATCTGACCAATCGGATGGAACAACCCAGCCCAGAGACAGTACTGCAGCCCGGTGTGCACTTCCATTTGCTTTTCTGCAGGGGACTCTACTGCACGTGCAGAACTCCCTCTGAGCGCACGGTTTATCAGTGACCTCAGCAGGAAGACTAAGAAGGGAATCTGTCGGACAATAGGTAGAGCAGACCAGCAGAGATCTCACCCAGAAGGTGAATGGTTGGTCCCAGATGAGAACTCCATCTTCAGTGATCGGTGTTACTGCCCTCTCATTGGCTGCAGCTGAGCCGAGCTCATGCAAGCTCGAATTACATCACATCCCACCTGCTGGAGTGTTCTGCACCAGAGGGAGCCAGTAACCCTCAGGACTCATGCTGCTTCCCTCCCATGTCAACAGCGCCCTCAGCAGGTCACTACAGACAGTGCAGGGTCATAGGTGACATATTGGGTACGGCAAAAATCAGACTGGCAATCCTTATCTCCCAGCATTAATCACCTCTGTACCGGCATCAGAGAGGCACCGCCTTGCAACAGAGCATGTGTGGTGTGTTTGGTAAAATATTCATATGCAATAGCGTGTCAGAGCGTATGAGATTCATCAATATTCATATTTCATTCATGAGCCATTTTTAACTCTGACCTACTTTCCTGGCCTAATGTGCTGCAATACAACAGTGCCAGCAACTGATCAGGACAGCGACACACACCAGCGACACACATACAAAACACACACACACCAGCAACACACACCAGCAACACACACACTGACAACGCACACACACAACACACACACACCAGCAACACACACCAGCGACACACACACCAGCGACGCACACACACCAGCACCACACACCAGCAACACACACACCAGCGACGCACACACACCAGCAACGCACACAGCAGCGACACACACCAGCGACACACACACCAGCAACACACACACACCAGCAACACACACACACACACAACACACACACACCAGCCAGCGCAGCCATCAGCGCAGTCCGGAACACTGAGACCACACGGGGTGTGAAACAGGTAACCTGCAGGTGGCGGCCGTCCCTGTGGGCTGCTTCCAGCTCACTACATTACAGTATCTGTCAGTTAGCTTAGCAGGCGGCCCTCACCGTGTGCTCACTTTACTCACTGACCCTGCTGCATGTCAGTGACCTGAGCTTCAGGTAACAGCAGTGAAACCACCTGTGGTCTCCTGGATACAGGTGAGCTGTCCCTGGCCACAGCAGTATGCTACTGCCTTACCTTTCAGAAACCCGACTCACAGAAACCACGTAAAACTAGGCAAAGCACAAAAAAGTCAGTAAATAATGATGACGTGATGGAAGAACATGCTGTTTACCACAGTGTAAACATCTGTGAACATTAAAACACCATGATGACATGCCTCCCTGTTTTTTTAATTAGTTTTTTGCATTAAGAATTTGTTAATTTTTTTATTATTATAATGATGGTGCAGCATATCAGGAAGCACATCCTGATAAGATTAACTGTGTTGGCCTCTGAAAAAGTTCCTACTGACCTTTTATTAAATTCAAAAAATCAGCTAAAGATTTGGTGGTGGTGTCAAATGTGAACCACAGAGGAGGTTTAAAACAGAGTTTAGGTTTAAA
>CM032896.1:827500-1022500 GCA_019176425.1 Megalops atlanticus
TTTTTGCATTTCCTAACTTTTCTGTTTCCTTACAATTCAGCGTTGTGATGTATCGTACTCATTATACTACAATACCTGTGATAACCTCTGAGACACAAACATCTGTGTCAGCGGTGTGTGCCTCACAAGGCTCAGAGAAGTTTTAAACCCAAGATTCCCAGATGATCCGCTGTAAAAGCTGTCCACTGAATTAACTGGATCACTGCATAGGAGCACAGAATGTGGAGACTCTTATTTTGCTAATTGCTTTGTCATATTGTGTTGAGGTTGGAAGAGACAAACACTGAACTAATTTCATTAATTATACACTTAAGGGTTTAAATAATTTAACCACAAAGTGAAAATCCATATCAGTGTCTAACAAAGTCAATACTATTATAAGGCCTACACATGAAACGTGTGAAAATGTTAGTCCAGCTAAAAGGCTGATTGGGCCCGTTCATCCAGGTGCGGACTGCAGCCGCATCACCTCTCAATGGCGGGGAGACCACGTGTCAAAGACGGCACGAGGAAACATCCAAACCATGACAACCGCAGCGCGTGTCGCTCCCTCATAGGCTTCAGTTTAATTATTAGGAATTACTCTGTGACACCGCAATGTGCCAGTGACGTGTCCTCTGAAACACTCCAGCGGTGTTTATCTGACAAAAAATATATGGATCTGCGTTCATAACGGTAAAACATAAACGGTAACTGCTGTCTGGTCGTTACAATTAATATACAAGGATTAAACTAATGCTACCACTACCCTGGGGTAGACGAGGCTGCACGCTGTTGTCCATCAAACCGGTTTGACAGAAAAAGTCATGAGCTAATAAAGTCAAAAGTAACATTCAAATACACCGAAAAGAACCAATGGCGATTACGGGAAAACGGCACTTCCAATGAGCAGAAAGCACATAATAACGTGTCGATTTAACCTTGGATCATGAAGGGTTAAAAGGGCTCATGCCATAGATTATTTCTAAATCTGCTTATGACTGTGTCTATGACTGTAGCCACATATTGGTAAGATAAACTGACCCATGGGTAAATAAGTCAAACGAACTATGTTCGGTTTGCAATGACAACCTTCACAACGCCCACGCAAAAAACAAAAACATTTTCCGTTATTAGATCTAATCTTTTTGGATTCATCTCAGTCTCGGTTGATTGCTGCATTTTGTGCTGTCAGCGCTAGTAATTGTCGCCCTTAACGACCTTTTCCCGAACTGAAATAAACGATGATAAATTCGACAGGCGTCCAGATGTCGCGCACATTTCCACCGACAGCACCAGCTGGGACACGCGGTGCATTTTCCCTCTCCGGCGCGCCGGGAGCGCGACTGCCCGGGGCTGGCACGCCAAACGCACCTTCTAAGGACAGAATAGCCCTTCACATCCATTTTGTTCCTATTGTGGAGGATGATCTGCAGTGTTTACAGTGCTGTTAATTCGCCGACAGTTTTGTTTTTATTAAACAGCGGAACTACACCCGATCAGGAGGGTAAGATGTCTTAAGCCAATGCAAGATTGACCTCTGACAGCTGTGGAGCTCAGAGCTAACATGCACACGCACACGCGAAGGCCTGTTTCCCCGAATCACGCACACGGTAGAATGCACTTCAAAGCACACTCGTATGCCATAAATGACAAGGAATGACGTGTGCCGTGTCCGGCGTATGCTGTAATAGATTTGACAGAAATGTTGATTACAGGCTGTCCATGCAGGCTACTTACACTGAATGGTTGAGTGATTATCCATCGGCGGTTGCGAGCGTTAATCGTTTTGGATCCAATTGTAATTCCAAGCCGAGCCGTTTGTCCTAAGAAAAATCAGGGACCACGAAGCGGTAGTTTGCGCATAACTGGACTCTCCTTGAGGAGCAGGGCATTCCTGCCGCGCGGAGACGGACAGAACCCCATAGAGCAGGAGTAGCGGCAGTAACAGCAGCGGTCCCGTCTCTATCTTAGGAGCACAACGGTACGATTAAATCGAATATAACCCCAAACCCTGAGAGCGACCGCAGCCCACGTCTCAAATCCTTTTATCCTCTATTCCTTATTACTAGATCCAAATGCATGTTCCCATTCGAGTAGAGCAGCAGCAGACAGCGCGTGCCTTCCGCGAGCATTGCAGACGGATGTCTACCCTTGGCTGCCCACGACGGAACGAGACAGGAGGCACAGGGACCATCAGGCTTTCTACAGACGCGACAACCGTCTCTCCCCCTGGCACTGGGATTGCTGAGGGTACAGGGGAGATATGAGGGACGGGGATGGAGACAGATGATGGAACGCGAGAAGAGGAGTGGTTTACGTGCGAGGATGCGTGCGCGTGAGGAGGGCAGAGAGAGCTCGCGGAGCCTCCGCTTCCTCCCCCCTCCGCCGCCTCTACCTCATCACGCCACCCTGCTGAAGGAGCCGCCGTGCGCGGAGCTACAGCCATCTCACGGCTGCATAATGCCGGCTTCAAACGCGCACAGTTACAATGCACTCGCTTCGGAGGATGAATGAAACGCACGCCGTGACTCACAGACATTTGTAGCAGGTGCGCAAGAGTGGACGGCAGATTTGCTCCACTCCAGATATCTTAGCAATTACACCGGGATGTTCTGTCGCGGAAGGAGAGGGGTTTGTTTTCGGAGACAGTTCGTTAGAAATGAAATGAGTGTTAGTATGTTTTCTGCGCAAATTCCAGGGAAAGGACAACAGGTTGCTTCTGCACACCGTACACGTCACACCGGATATTCCACACCGACGAGATAAATCTCGTAAATCTAAGAAAAGTCTGATCGAATGAACACACAAGGTGAAAGAACAGAGAATAACAGCCCCACTGCCCGTACACCATAAAAAGCCTGTTTTACTGCCATTGCCAGGACTCTGAAACATGTTCAGTGTTGCCATGGCAATGAAAAAACAATAGCAATTTCCTTCCAATGTACTTCAAGGCTTCAGGACTGGCCACTGCTCCAAATGACAAAATATACTATTCCGTCAGAACTTTGAGGGCTTGTGCGTTTGAAAAATGTATCTGAAGAAACATGAAAATATAATCCCACAGCCCACATTAACGGGAGCTGTTTTTGAGGGCATGACTGGCTCTGGAACCACAGAGAGATTGCTGTTGTGTCTGTGTTTCTGAGCCGTGAGAGTGCAGGTCCGTCAGCGGAAGAGTCTGTACAGTCAAGTGCTGATCTGTAAAGATCCACTGTGCTGCAGGACACAGAACTCATCACACTGAAGCTCATACAGGCAACCTCAGGAAAATGTCAGGCCTGCAACCATTCATAAAGAAGACCGCTCTCGGCAGAGCACAGATAAGTGCGTGAAATCATAAGCTTCACAGCAAGAGCCCAGCTCTAGGTGATAACAATCTCCCGTCACACCAGCTTCTGTGGTAAAGATTTGGCCTCTGGATAGGCCCTGATGTCAGTATTATGTTTGTAACCGTTGTAATAGCAGCACAAAGGGATGCTCCAAGAAACAGGATAATCACTGGAGTACACAGTGGCTGGAACAGAGATCTGCGCAGCACTACATTACAGAGAATAATCTGAGAATCAGAGGAGTCTGCAACACGGCAAACAAGCTCTCCTACACAACACTAGTTGAATTTAATTTTGATTGACAGCCTGAATTGGTCCCGTGTTCCCTGCTTTCGCTCCCCAGTGTGTGATTTCCATAAAGCACAGAGAAAGAAAAATAAATCCGTTGCCTTTTCTTCCCAGATTCTTCTCTGTACAATGCAGGGTGGGGGCTGGAGTTCTGCTTTCTCGGGGAGTGTAAGACGCGCTGTGCGCTGGCAGACGAGCCGGCAGAGCAGAGATAAGGAGCTGAAATGGGGTCACGGGAGAAGTCAGGGGCTTATGAATCTGAATGTCTCACACAGTCGCCGTATTGTCTGAAGCGGGAGAGAAACGGAGCGCGTGCCAGCTGCAAGGCCTTGATTAGAGTCCTGATGGGTTTTTCTGCTGTACTGTACACTCCAGTGGGATTCCTGCCGACGTCACCGCAGGCAACGCTTGGTCCTGGTTGTCAGCGGCGCTCCTGACGGTGGCAGTGGAGTTGGTGTCAGTTGTAGTCTGCCGTCCCCTTTTCGGGTAGGGTGAACGGGAGCCGGGTCACCTGTGTGCAGCAGCGTGGCCTTCATGTCCTCCACACGTGGTACCCCACTGTGCGCAGCTGGGGACCCGGCGAGACCCGGCCGCTGCAGGCTGCTGCTTCCTGTCTGCTGACGCTCGTAACTCTGCAGGGCGATTCTCTGACGGGGCCTCCAGCTGCTCCAGCTGCTGTCCTGCCTGATCACTCACTGCCACCACTGTCCTGCTCTGACAGAGCCCACACCCACACGGTGCAGTACCAGGCGTGTGCGCTGTACCTGTCCTCTCAGCATCACGCTGGCTCTCTGTACCTCCCGCCTTTCCATCAGTGTAAGGCTGACGTTACACGAAGCAACTTACACGCAACCGAAACTGGATACGCACACGTGATGTCATTACATGCAACTTTACTGTTACGCAAAGCAATCTGCAACCAATTCAAACGCGATTTAAGTTGTACTCAGTGTTCAATAACATTTATAACTTGTATGTAATTGCATTCGATATTGCACCCACAGGGGATGCTACATAAGTCAAACACAGTAGAAGTGCAAGTGATAAAAGTTAAGTGGCAGGTTTGTCTGCTACCACCCTCTCTTGTTCATACTGAGCAAATGGGTGCGAGGTTGAGTGTTTGGGGGTGATGTTACCAAACAAGTGTTATCCATGGGGCGGTTTGTAGTGTTCCAGGGATAAGAAAAAAGGGATCTGACTGTCCAAACACCAACCAGACTAACACTAGCATTGCTGAGTCCCGCGAGAGCAGAAAGAGATGGGTGGGTCAGGTAGAGGTACCGTCACACAGTCCCGGGTGGGAATATCGGTTTGATACTCGGTTACAGGTACTCCTGTCTCTCTGTGATGCGCATTGTTAGTGCTCTGCTGGAAATTAAATGTGGATAGAAAAGCACAACTAAACCTTTAGAGTGATTCTCATTCTTTTGCTCAGCACAGCGCTTCTTTCTCCCTCAGAGAGGTTACACATGGCTTATATTACGCTCAGAGAAAATCCAACAACATGAGATCTATCCCGTCCTCAGGGAAACTAACAAAAGAACAGAACAATAATCCTACAGCACTCTGGCTAAACGGTGAATTCAGAATACATTTCAGCTGTGCTCTCCTGTATAGTTTTTTCACACTGACATTCTTGACCACACGCTTGTGTGCTCCACTGTGACTGCCCTGTGCTCCACTGTGACTGCCCCACTGTGACTGTGACTGCCCCACTGTGACTGCTCCACTGTGACTGCTCCACTGTGACTGCCCTGTGCTCCACTGTGACTGCCCCACTGTGACTGCTCTGAGCTCCACTGTGACTGCCCTGAGCTCCACTGTGACTGCCCCACTGTGACTGTGACTGCCCCTGTGACTGTGACTGCCCTGAGCTCCACTGTGACTGCCCTGAGCTCCACTGTGACTGCCTCACTGTGACTGCCCTGAGCTCCACTGTGACTGCCCTGTGCTCCACTGTGACTGCCCCACTGTGACTGCCTCACTGTGACTGCCCCACTGTGACTGCCTCACTGTGACTGTGACTGCCCCACTGTGACTGCCTCTTTGCTCTCTAAGCACATGCAGTGGGATCCGCCATTACAGGATCAATATACACAATTCCTCCAGCTCCAGAGATCACATTAGCAGCTGGGTTCTGCTTGCGGTCTGATGGCTTTTCCTTTAAACCGTTGCAGGGGGAGATGGCAGGAGATAAACACTTGTGTTACCCACATTAGGAGCAAACCCGTATCGATTCTCTGACCGCAGAGGATGGCCTGAAACGGTCCCTTATGAGTCTTTGTGCAAAGTGGTCCATTATCTCTCTGACAACATTAGCATTCAGCCTGGCACAGATGGGAAGGCATTAGGTTTATCATGAACTCTGCTCTTGCACAGACAGACAGAATGAAGGAGAGCGCAGAGCCTCAGGAGCTAAAAGCAGCCAGAGCCTTCACAGAACCTCAAAGCTTTACCAGTTTCATTGCATTTTACTTTACTCACAGAGTTTACTGTAGTTCTGTGCATATATCTGTATGCAGTATGTTATGTGTATACCCTCTAATACACCCATCTAACCATGTTTTACCTTCTAAAAGAGAACACAGTTTTCTCAATATATGCACAATAGGTAACTGGAAATTGAAGTACCCAAAGCATTTATGTCCTCTAAACAGACAGGAAGCTGACATAGATTTCAAATACAGAGTCCTGTTTACCCATCCAAACCCACTGAAACAGTAGACAGAGGAGGTGAGAATCACTTTGAGAATGGCTGGGCGTTGAACACAAAACCCACCTTCTCCAGGGCGAGCACATACATGATGTGACTATGCTGAGGAATCTAAACATCGACACACTTACAGTCTCTTTTGTGACGTTCACCCAACTCTACACAGCAGTTCTGAGCGACGATGAGCCGGCAGAGGCTAGTTCTCTGGGGGTTCCCTGTCCCTGCGTAGCCCCCCCAGGTCTACACTGCATATCCTCACACTAGGAGCCCTGTGTCACCATGGGCATCTCCAGAGAGGAACGCAAACGCTCAGTGTGAAAAGCTGGACGCTACAGCCGGTTCTGACCCAGAAAAGCAAAAGCACCCTGGCGCTGCTGGGATGTGAAAGTGCTTCTGGGGTTCGGTCTCCCCCGGCCATACAGAGACGCTCCAGGTCCCGGCAGACACTCAAAGGCCACAACCACTGACGTAAAACTAAAACACTAAAACTCAACAAGCTCCACAAATTCATTACCAGGCAATACTGATTCTGCCCACCAGCAAATTCAAATGTAGCCATTAGCTGGCCTCATTTTAATTACTATTTAAACTGCTAATTGTGCATGACTTTGCTAGCACAATCTGAAATCAAGCAAGCACAATCCAGTCATATCACACAGAAGAGTATGTGTATTCACAGTTACACATACAAATAAATCTAGACTTGGACACATAAAAGTACTCAGCTCTAGTGATATTTTGTCATGCATTTCACACTTTTATCTAGAAGTACATAAACAGCTCACATATTATATTTAATCCATTTATATACCAGGATGTCTACAGAAGCAATTCAAGTTAAGTACCTTAGCACAACAACAATGCCACATTCAGGGCTCAAACTTGTACCCTTGCAGTGCTGTACTGACTGTGCCATACTGCTGCTCTGCTTCTCTGTGCGCAGTCAGGGAATATCTCATCATGACTCTGTCCCTCTCCTGAGGACAGAGCTGCTTTGTAAGGACATATAAAGAGGACAAGGTGATGGCCGGGCAGGCTGAGCTGACAGGCACTTGCCACTGCCAATCACTGCACCGCCCCATCACTGCAGCCAGGGGGCGCCGGCGCCAACCCTGTGAAGAAATTAAGACACACCCCTCACCATGCATCATTCCATGCTGCAATACTCTAAACTGCATTACTCCTCAGGTAACACCCCAAACTGCATTACTCCACAGGGAAACACCCCAAACTGCATTACTCCACAGGTAACACCCAAAACTGCATTGTTATCACCAGCAGGTTATATACCCAGCCACTAAAGAAGTCCTGCTCTCAGAGTCATAACCCCTTGCTGCTACCCTGCAGTATTAACAGTCCAATGTGATAAGGACAGCACAGCCACTCTCTAAAGTATCCAGCATTGCTGCTAACATGGTACGAATGAACTGTGGTGTATAGTGTGGAGAATAATCAAACTCTCAGTGGACGCTGACACAAACTGAGAGGCAATGAAACCACCCCAGTGTGACAGAGAAGGGTCTTTCACCAGAGAACATGGCCATTGCAGGATACACTGTCACCTGCAGCACAGCAGGTGAGGCAGAGCGTTCGGGGCACTGACCTGAGCAGAGAGAGGGAGGCAGGAGAGCCCTGAAGCCTCGGCCTCTAAGCGGAGGAGGGGAGCCGGAGGTCAGGGCGGGACTCTGCTAATCACTGCTGAATGGAGACACCCCGGAGGTGCTGCTGTCTCTCTGCAGTCCAGCTCTGAGACTCCATCCTCACCCCGCCGCACACAGCAGTCCTGCTGGGTCCTGCCTAGTCCCGCACGCCCGCTCTGCCTGTACCATCCATGGTGGCCCGGAGGATCATGGGAAAGTGGGGCGGGGCATCACAGGTCATCATGTGCTGCTGGTCTCTGAGAGAACGAGAGGAGAGGAGGAAAACATGGCTCCTTTAGCGCTCAGCGCCGACGTCAACACTGTTACCACCACAAAACCCCGCCCCCTCAAAACCTCATCACCGCTCTGTACCATAAAATGTCCTCAGGTTTATCTGACCAGCCCAGTGGCCTACTTGTAGCTTTTGCAAATAAAAACACCATATTACTGCTATCACTGCTACTATGAAGACTTTTCTTTTCCTTTCTGCATGGCCCACAGTCACACACACATCAGAGGAAGATGTCTCTGTAATATGGATGACAGTAATATTGTCTGGTTCAGAGCAGGGACTGGTGATGAAAAGTTTCATATGAGCAGCTATGCAGACCGCATGACCATTCCCAGCAGGTCCACCTGTAGGAACACACACCTCTGCCCCAGGAATTCATATCCTGCTTCTCAGACATGTGCCTTAGCATTCAGTGAGGATTAGATCTCTCTTTTCCCCTGATGTGCTGCTATGAGCTTCAGATCTGCTGCTGGGAACAACAGACATCTCTGCCATTCTCACCTCGCTTTTTAATAACTTTGCCTCACAATAAACAGTGTGCTAAAAGGGAGCTTTATTCAGCTCCCACCTTCTGAACCTCCCCTGTCATTATCAGCACTTTTAAAGGTGCCCTCATTGACTTCAGTCCCCAAACCTGACAAAACTGTTCCACACACTCAGCACTGGGGTGTGAACACCGGTTCCAGCCAGAGACAGAACTGCTGTAATCTCCATCAGATTAACCCACTAGCCTGACCTCTATAGAGCATCCTTAGTGTTTAACTATCTATCATAAACCTATGGCACAATTATTTAATTACTATCAATTATTATGTGATTTGGCATAAAGTTACTGTGCTGTAGTTTCACACAGCCCGTGATGGTGTCACAGGAGCTGGGGATTCATCACAGAACCACCTTCCCATAACACACTGAGCCTGACAGCTGGGGTCTGTCCATATGAGACAGCAGGCCTCCAGATCCCTCCTACCCTCACACCCCCTAGACCCCTCCTAACCTTTCCAACTCCCCACCTGACCTGTCACATCCTCACACCCCCCAACCCAACCCCTCCTACCCTGACAGCTCTCCCCCACCTGACCCCCCCAACTCTTATACCTTCCCCACCTGACTTCTCCAATCTTTATACCCCCTACTCCTCCTACCTGTACACCTCTGACCCCTCCCACTCTTGTAGCTCCTCCCCCGGCTGCCCGGCTAGCCCCCTCCTCTCACGGACAGGATTTGGGCGGCTCTCGCTGTGTTGGATTTGCACGGTGCAGGGAGAGATGGGATTACACGATGCAAAGGCACTCGCACGCTGCGCCAGGGGGAGGCGCTGCGCAGTGATTGGACAGGGGGAGGCGCTGCGCAGTGATTGGACAGGGGGAGGCGCTGTGCAGTGATTGGACAGGGGGAGGCGCTGTGCAGTGATTGGACAGGGGGAGGTGCTGCACAGTGATTGGACAGGGGGAGGCGCTGTGCAGCGATTGGACAGGGGGAGGCGCTGCGCATTGATTGGACAGGGGGAGGCGCTGTGCAGTGATTGGACAGGGGGAGGGAGAGGGAGAGCCGCACACCAAACTCCCCCCCACGGAGCCTGAAACACCCAAACAGCTGCAGTCTGTGCACAGGAACGAGGCCAGGGTGAAGGACTGCTTCACACTCTGACCCCTCCACACTGACCAAGCTCCACACTGACTGAGCACACCACTCTGACTGAGAACACACCAACTTATCTCCCCCAACAGACTGACCCCAGCACACCAGCATGCCTGACTGCCACGGCCATGTTCCACCAGCTACAGTGATTCTGATTTATATAAATATATGATACGATGCATGATGAAATATGATGGGCTGGTAGTGAAACTGTCATATTTGTGCTGCCATCCATTTTATACGTACTGCTGGGTCCATCTGAAGCAGTACAGGTCATCAGGCAGTGGCCAGCGAATCAGAGCTCAGCAAACCGGACACACCCCCACACCAGACAGAGTGACCTTCTCTTCCGTAGAACACACGCTGGTGTTCATTCATAACCCAACAGCAAAGTAGGAGAACCCTTTTAAACCTTACACTTAACATCAGTCTCACAACAGAGCCATCAAAATAAATGAAAAAACATATTAAATATGTACACAGAATGCAGACAGGAGAAAGTAGCAGATCTGCCAGTCCATTCTTTGATTTCTGGGACAGAATGTGAGTCCCTGCTGCAGCAAGATCACCTTTAAATTGCAGTCATGACTAACGCGGGGAGGGGAGACAGGGGGAGAGATGAGCTGCACTCTCTGCTTAAAATTAATAAAAAAAGAGAAAATTTCACCCTCAGTTTTATCAGTTTTGTGGACTGATGGAGTGGAACCTTAAATGGATCCATCCATCAAGCTCTGAGATCATGTGTTCCTCAAATTTTCATACATCTAACATCGACACGTTACAGTTCCAAATGTGAAATATCCATATTTTGCTAAACATGAAAAACATGAAAGATGTCTGGGCTATACTCCAGTTGTTTTTATTCCTGATGAGCGAATAACTTGACCAACTGGTTATTTGGGAATAACTAATTAAAATGCCTCTTTAGCCTGACTGCAGTATAGACAGTATAAGACTTACTGTAATTTAATGTGATGTAATGTAATGGGACAATGACTGAGAGGTCTGTGCAGGACTGGCACTGGCTGGCCACCTGCTCTGCACTGTTACTGTTAAAACCCCACTGTCTTCACTACATTACCTTTGCAAAGCAGACACTCCTCTCCAGAGGGAAGATATTTTTTCATACATTTCTACAGCTGGGGAGAGCACCTCACCAGAGGAGTGAACAAAACAGCCTTTGGGTCACAAGTCTGTTCCACTCTGAGCCACCTTCAGCTCACCCTCCTTTGAGCTTCAGAAAGGTAACTTTGGGGAAATAAAAGACTGTGTGTCTGGATTAGCAAAAACATCATAAAACTGGGCATTTTACCTTTTGAAAAAAAAAAAATATATCAAAATATAGCTATAGGGGATCACTAGCTACCATGACTGTTACAGCAGGTAGCTCAAGAGCAGCTCATGTTTATACAGGTGGGAAGTCCTGACATGACCTTACTTATCTTCCTTTCCACATTGGTTATTTCATTTGGAATGATTTGCCAGTTTGATTTATTATTTAAAGTCCAGGTTACTCGGTTATCACAGAGAGAGATAAAACAGAAACAGAGGGAAAAGCACATTCTGCAAACAGCAGCTCTGATCCAGGACTCAGCATTCCAAAGGTAGCACATGACTCTCTGTCCTGCGGAATACAGACAATCACAGCATTTTAAACAGTCATTGATAAGCCAATCACATCATCACATGACCAGCTGAAAAATCCTCATGCAGCTCCGCATGCCTCTCTCTCTCATCAGAGCGGCTTGCGAGAGCCGACACTCGTCAGCCGGGAGATGGAGATTCACACGAGGGCAGCGATTAGCGAGCGAGCGGGAGAGATCTCACAGCTCCAGGAGAAACGAGCTGCAGCCTGCGTCCTGCTTCGCCCACGGCCTGACTCACCGTTCCCCCCTCAGGACTGGAACAGCCGGGCTGTGGAGAGATAACCTGCAGCCCCTGCTTCTAAATGCACCCCATAACACCAGCCTCCAGCTGTTTGGCTCCTGTATGTTTATGGGTTTTAGCAGTGTCTTGTTGATTGGGCCGCCTGAGGGATGGTATTCTTGTGGAAACCTGACCCCGGTGTAACGCTGTGGTTCTGTCCCACATTTCTGTGGTAATGAGGAGCTTGCGGACGCAGTCTGCACTCACACCTCCCCCTGTTCTTTTCCTCTGTCCTGGTTTAACGGCTGCAGGAGCTGTGAAATTCAGCAGAGATTCAGCCTCAGCGCCAACGTCAAAATGAAGGAAAGTCTGGAGGAAAAAACTAAACTGAAATTACATACGAGAGTAATGCTGCTTCCAAAGGCATATCCTCAACTCGAAAGCAATATTTCACATGCCATTATAACAAAAAAACTTCATTTTATGCTTTAGACATATAGAATAGGGATCTGTTGTGTATAAAAAAGTCACTGATGTGCTTATGTATCATTCTTGCTGTCTTGCTGTGTGCCATGCGGAGAAGAATGAACCTTGAAAGTCTTCCTTTAAGGGATTAGCAGTAGTGTGCTTGTGCTTTGCATTTCTGACACAGGGAGTGCAAAGCCCACGGAGAGTCTCTGACCGCCATCCAGACACCACTGAGGGATGAGAACAGCCTTCTGTTTAATGCACTGGACACCTCGCCACTTAGTTTCATCTGCCTGCCATGGACTATGCCTGCTGCCCCGTGACAGCCATGATCTAAACTGAGATAACATACGCTCAAAAGTCAAGCAATCATAGGCAGCAGATCATTCACACGCTTGATGCATGTGCAGCTGGAGTTTGTCGTCATATAAAGCATAAGCAGCATCATTCAGTGCTGATCAGTGCTGTTATCAGAGAGGAGCACAGCAGCCTGCGGGCGGGGAAAGGCTACAGGGCAGCGCTGACACAGCTGGTCAGCAAGGCGGAGTTCCTGCTGGAACACCTCAGAATCGCTGCTCAAAGTCACACACACCCTGTTCAGCATGAAAGGTCAGCTGTGCCCACACAGACCGGACTGCGCTGAGCAATGCTGTTTGGGAAGCACGTAATCGCTGAATATTCATGAGCCAAACGCAACATGGCTGTGCCAAAGAGGGGTGTGCGAGCCCCACCAGGAACCCCGACCCGCACAGATACCACTGCCGCTAACACAGGCAGCCTGCAGCTTGCAGCACACCAGACCAGCCTGGGCGTGGGCGTGCGCATGGGTGTGGGGTGGGGGGGTTTGTGGGGCAGCTTGTGTAGGAACTGTCAAAAGCACTGCCGAGGTATTCTTCCCTTTTGACTGGTCAATGAACCTTTGACCTTTGCACTCTAACAGACATATGAATGTTGGGGGAACACTTAGCCAACATGCCTTCCACACCGAGGGGTGTGTTTCAGTGTCTTAGTGAATACACACAGTCACATTCCGCTACAGGTCACAGTGTCTCTCACACTGCCCTGTCTGGTGCAATTTCTGCCTTGTCTCTGGCAAATTAATCAGGGTAGAAATCCATTCAGTAGCCTTGCAGAGAACCTTCCAGGCCCAAAATCATGTGACCCATGCAAGTCTGATGTGGAAACACAATAATGTACAATACTGTGGGACAGTATAATGTACAATGACTGTGGTGGGATTACTGTGAGAGAGAGTACTGGGATTAGTGTGGGAGAAAGAGACCGCTGGGGTTAGCGTTTGGGAGACTGTGGTGGGATTAGTGTGACAGAGACAGTGCTGGGATTAGTGTTTGGGAGAGACTGTGCTGGGATTAGTGTGAGAGTGTGCTGGGATTGATGTGTGGGAGACTGTGCTGGGATCAGTGTGTGACACCATTTCCCTGCACAGAGACTGCTCCACTGAAACATGATGTTCTCTTGTTATCTAGTACCATCTAGGACATGCACAATCCAGTACTGACCTCATTAAACATAACACACTTGCTTCAACTGACGTTTATATTTTCAAACTTATACTGAAGACAGCACACATTAATCTCACATATCACATTTCCTTTCCCACAGCCTGTCTCTGGACAGTAGGGAGCTGTGTGCAGATTCCATGTACTGCGTTATTACTGAATGTGGGTCAGACTGACCCAGTTGACTGAGGACCCACTTAAATCTGATTGGCCTTTTCCAAACAGTCCCCTCCCAGTTGCTAGTGTTGGTCCCAGTTACACCCCCCCATCCCATCTAAATTTCATAGCACTGCCAAATCTCTGTGTGGACATCATGGATGACCACCAATAAAACAGACGACAAAGGAGATGGCTCATATTCATTCATAAGTAATATATTCCTCTTGTTTTGGTCTTTATTTAATCGGAGTCCTCTTGCCTTAATTACCCTTACCTTTAGCTTTAGCCCAGTGCACATGGTAATAAAGTCAATCAAATCCATTGTTGCTTTCCGGGTTTGTGGGTTTAGGGTGTTCTGGAAGACCGGCTTCTATTGCTCTATAAACATCTTCTGCAAAAAGTTATTGTGTATGCTCCACTACAACACGACTTAAAAGCTTTGTAACGTCTGAGCAGAAAACTAGACTTTCAGGGATTGTAACTTTCTTCCAAATGCTCTGTTTCACCACGATGATAATTATGAGAGGCAGAGACCATGTCACTGTAAAAGCAGGAGGGATGAGAAGGTGCTTTCAGCGGTGGTGGCTGAGCTCGGGGCCAGTTCTGAACGTCCCGTCTTCATTAAAGGAGCTGTCAGAGGGCACGCTACCTGTCACCCTGTGACACCTGGGAAGAAGATCCTCTCGATGAGATCAAGCTTCCGCAGGTGAGAGAGGCTCCTGACGAGTGCAGGACTGAGAGCGTTCTGCAACCAGCGGCCCTTTCAACACCAGGAGATCAACACTCACAGTCCCTCCTACAGAGAGAACTGCCCCAGGCACACGGATATGAGAAAGACTGTGGGCTGCAGTCTCAGAAAAACACACTTTCTTCCTGTGACAAAGTGGCCATGCGGGTGTTTCTTTTCATGTCCCTGAAAGATGCACAGGAAGGACACAAACGCACTCTGACGCTTACAGGAAGGAGTCAAATGCACTCTGACCCTCACAGGAAGGAGTTTTCCCTCCAGCACAGGCCTCCTGCCAGCTCCTGCACCGCCACCTGCTCTTTTCACACTCTGTTTGTGCATCTTACTCGCAGGGTTTCTGAGCTCCGTCTGAGTGGTCCCTGAAATGACCCCCAAAACAGGTAGGCCTATGTGCTTTCACTAGCTCACAGACCTGAAGCACTCGTAGGAGTGGAGTCTGACCGGCAGCACACAGTAGCTCTTTCCATCGTGGGGGGTCTGAAGCCTCACTCTTCCTCTACTGTCTGTAAGGGGGTCTCCCAAAGCAGCCGCAGCCCCTGAACAGTGCCTGTTTACATCTCATTTACCCTTTTTTAGCTCTGAGCCCCAACGGGCCTCGGTGTTGTATCTGGCACATCACTCTGCATGCATCTCAATCAGGCTCCTCCAGCACAGAGATGTGAGTAATCAGCTCGTCTGCGCGTCACCCCCCGACCGCATCTCCACAGCCTCCCTGCGCCACAGGCCGCACCATCACACCCCACCGCAAAATGGTGGAGATAGCGCTTTCTAATGGCTGGTTTGGAGACGAATACATTTCAGCCTGGCATTATAGTGGAATCGGTTGCGAGTGAGAGCAGGAGCAATCAAATCTGTGAGGTAATCAACGTAATAGTGTGTCTTACTGTGTAGAGCGCAGAGTGTGTAATCGAAACACAAAATTGGCACCATTTGTTTTTTTTGTGCAGCGCAGAATTTGTAGAAAAAAAACCTGCAATGCTCTCAAGGGAGTGTTTAATACGAGAGGAAGCCTTTCATTTGGGAGTGTTTAATAAAAAAGGAACTATTTCATTTGGATTTGGGTTGTGAACAAAATAACCACAAAGGGAAGCTATTAAAAACTGGTTAAAAAGGGGTTTAAAGTTTCCTGCAAAACACATTTTCAAAATTCAAACTGAATCCACATGAGCGTGGTTTAATATCATGTTAGGTTAACATTTCATATGGTCTGTACAAAAGTCCCCAAAATCTCTCCCCAAAATTAAGAAAAACAAAATCATGTAAATAATAATTAAAATAACAGTGTTTATAAAAATGATCCCCAAACATCCTTTATTGCAACAGAGAATCAGCAGCCATGTTCCTGCAGCAGAACAGCCACTGTGGCTTCAGGGCACCTCCTCACCCCCCTCTGACAGTCACATCAGGGCCTTTGGAGAGTAGAGGGGAACAGCCACTGTGGCTTCAGGGCACCTCCTCACCCCCCTCTGACAGTCACAGCAGGGCCTTTGGAGAGTAGAGGGGAACAGCCCTGTGGAAGCCAGGCCTGATGCCACAACCCCGCAGTGTCCATAACCCTGTCAGTGGGCAGGGTTAGGACTATGGAGGGGGTTACTACACTTACTTCCCACTGTTTAAAACAAGGCCAACTACATAAATTTTCATTCAGACAGTGTTAAACAAGAGAACAAATGAATTTTATTTAGGTAGTTGCCAATGTTACAGCTAATGAAATGGGGGAAATCTTTTGCATGTTGATGTGTGTGTGTGTGTGTGTGTGTGTGTGTGTGTGTGTGTGTGTGTGTGTGT
Organism: Megalops atlanticus; assembly: GCA_019176425.1. Classification (NCBI taxonomy): domain Eukaryota; kingdom Metazoa; phylum Chordata; class Actinopteri; order Elopiformes; family Megalopidae; genus Megalops; species Megalops atlanticus. Next base: position 843,935 of record CM032896.1, read on the forward strand.
GTGTGTGTGTGTGTGTGTGTGTGTGTGTGTGTGTGGGTGTGTTCCTCTTGGGCAGCATGATAGATCTGGGCAGGATCTGGTGTGACTTTGGAAGCTAAAGACACATCATGCTAGCTTCACACCTAACTCATGAAGCATAGGTTTGTATTACTATTTTTTGCTGATCAAATACATCACTTACATGTTTCATATTGTCCATCTCTGCCAGTGGACATTTACAGTAGTAATCAGGTTTACACCAGAACAGCAGTGATTCGCCTGGAGACCAAACCTGCAATCCTTTGGTTATAAAATCCAGTTCCTTACCTCCTACACCACAGACTCACGCTTTAACAAAACCTCAGCCTGGCTTCTCTGAGAATGGTCAAATCTCCCACCAAATGTCAGACCTCTGCTGAGAGTCCACACAGAGCAGCACACAGCTGGAGGGGCTGCTGTTGATTCCTACACACCACAGAGGGACACAGTCTGAGTGGATGTGAGACTCCCCCTCATAGGGGCACACAGTGGCAGGAGTAGTGGCTGACGTGTTCTATGGTACCATATTGTCCTGTGGTCTCACAGAATGGTGTTGTGTTCTGTTTTCTGCCACATACCTTCATATCCTACAGTAATACCCAGCATGGCCTGATTCGGCCAGGGAGTCAGGCTGACTGAAGGAAATCCTTTCACAGTGGCTAACTGCCCTCTGTCTCCTCCCAGAGCATGAAAAGTTACACACACCTACAGCAAAAGAGGTGAAACAGAGGCAGAATGACTCTGACCTGGGCAAATACCCACAAGAGTGTAAATAAGGAACCAATCTTTCAATGATCAAGCTTTTCAGCCACTCACCATCAATATATATATATATATATATATAATAGATGTGTAGGAAATTACATCAAAATGAGATTGCCTCTTTCCAGGTCTTTTGAGTGAGCAGTCATAGAAATACATCCTTATTGGTACCATAATTAACATATTCCTGCCTGAAAGACAACGAGCTGCATTCAGAAGTGTTCAGCTTTTGCATGTGACAGTGATGCAAGAAAAGAACATTACACCTTCATCCAATTTAAAATGTAAAATAGTAAAATGGTAGAAAACAGTCGGTTGTACGAAATATTCTGGAAGGACAGAGGCTAAGCGTTGGTCTCAGCGCTGCTGAGTCATTAGCGGTAAACGAGAAAAGACACCGTGATCAATCTCTTCAATCACGGTCGGACACGACGCGCTATGCGCTAACACTAACTAAAAATGGGATCACTTGGAGCCTTTTTAAATCAATAATTCAGACTTGTTATGTTTCATCAATAACATAAAAGTATGTAATTTGTTGTTTAAAAATAGTCATTCAGGAACAGAATGGTAAATGTGAAAAGACATACTAATTTCATCCAACAGTTACACTTTCTAAAGGACATTTAGTCACTTCTGAGACACCCTGCTAGAAAAGCCTCATATGACCTGGAAAAAAAACGAAAAAACGCCACACTCCAACCTTAACATTTCAGGTCCTCGGCCCATACTGATCTATTCTGTTCACACAATATGTTCGTGTTCTTACTGGTGAGACAGGTAAGAGGATGACCCATCTCGGTGTAACTATACATAGGTCAATCCATCAGTGTAAAAAATCTCTCCCTTTAAAAATGTGGCAAATTAGAACACACACTTAATGCAAAGATGGCCTCCTGATGCTCCAGATAGTTCGCTGATCTCATAACTTCATTAACGGAGGAGGAGCTGTGGGGAACCTTTGGGCACGTTCCGTACTGAGTTGAAGGAAATGAGTTCCGGAAGCCTTTCACGCAACGATAACGGCGACCCACGCAAGATACCCCAACAACAGGTCAAATGTTACATCTTACAGGTCAAGTGTCAGAAGGCATTCAAACGGTACCGAGTAAATTTCATACCGCAAGGTTTACAGGAGCTGACCTCGCAAGCGGTCCTAACTGGGCTAAGAGCGCCGTTGGAGTCTTCCTGTAGTGGGCGATGAGAGCCGCTTCTCATCGGTGTGAATCCTCATTCCTTCTGTAACACCGCTGCTTTCAGACCGAAGCGCAATACCGCATCAACGGTCCGCGTTCCGCTTTCTCATCTCACTGTGTTAAAACAGTGCGGTCTTAAAATGCTTTGGATTTTAAAAATCGCAGCTGCGTTCTCTTTAGTATGCGCTGAGTTACCGTACCCTGCAATGCTGTGCTGTATACCTTTGAATAAAGGGAGACACGTAGCTGCCAGTGCGATGGGAAAACGAAATATTCTGGGACCGCTTCAACCCATAAAGACAGAGTCGTGGAATTTTCTCAAGTACATGGTTTCTCTCCACCCCCACAAGAAAGCCAACGTTTACTTTAAGGTGCTATTTCCATCGCGCACAATGCAGCCAGCAAGATACGCCTGCTGCAACGAGTTTGTCACACAATATAGCAAACGGAAAATAATTTATTGCTAAAACACAGATTGTCTTGCCACATCAGCTACTTACAGTTTGAGTGCAGTTTCCCAATGATGCTGGAAGACGCGGCCAGGAAACAGAGATGTGTTTCTTCCAAACCCACTATTTTAAATACCATTAAAATCCAGTGAAATCAGCTATTCCTCCTTGATATCTTGGGGTAAGAAACGCGCACGCATCGCGTTCAGTCACAAGCACGACATTATTCGCTAGTTGTCTTTTTTCAGTCACATAATTTAATTACCAATTTACACCTTTGTGTCTTTATCGGGATTAAAACAGACCGCCGACTGCACGTTACAGAGCGCATGAGTTCTGCCGTCCACACCACTCGGGTCTGGGGCGCACAGCACCGGTTCCCGCCTATGTCCAGCAGTGGTTGGTGTAGAGACGTGATGGACGTCTCTGCAAAACACGTTTCAGGATGCCAGAACTGCGGAGCCGTTACTGCAGTTCGGTCTAATGTCATTTAACTTTTTTACATGATGAGTATCGCGGTTAACGCTGTAAAGGCAGTCAGCGTGTCATTGTTGGATGGGTGTTTATATGCATGGCAATATCTTTCCCCTCAGGTTAGTTTTCTTAAAAAAGGAAAAAGAAAAAAACAGGTGCGGCCAAAGATGGACCTTTACGCGCCGCCTTAGTGGGAACAGGTTAGGAGCGGAACTCCTGTGCTTGTATTCCTTGAACACTGTAGCTGTGTGTATCTATGTGATCTGAGTCGAACCCAACAGAGAACAATTCCAGGATGTGCCCATTATATCTGTGCCACTGAGTCTTAAATCAGTTTTACAGTCACTGTAAAAGCGGAGCGCTAATCCATTAAAATCCTGCGGTGGATTGTGTTATCCTCTTCCGAAGTGTTCAACAAATCAAGCCGTGTAAGATATTTCTGTTTGTTTTTCATACCATGTTGCGTAAGTCTAACGTATTGCAGCAAAAAATAAGTAACGTGGATACAACACAGTTCCTGTAGATGGTATTGTAGCTGCAGTGTGGCACGCGTGATATCCGAGGTATCTAAACCTGAAATAAATACATTTAAAAATGTTATATTATAGGACATTTTCTGTAATTGTTCATTTTTCACCTGCGGTCGTGTCCAAGGGTTTACGTATTCCTGTGGTGTGTGTGGGTGGAGATTAACCATCTGTGTCACAATATGAGATATGAATGATATTTCTTTTCATTTGGAAATCACCATAGCAACAAATGCCTCCAAATATAACAGGAAGCAAATGCACCGACAAATGCTTGTCTTCAGCAGGTATCTGTATTGATTCTGATTGCCCCCCACCCCATCTGTACTAGTAGTGTTTCTGTCAGAGCTGTGTTCTATCTGTATCAGTAGTGTGTATCAGAGCTGTGTTCTATCTGTATCAGTAGTGTGTATCAGAGCTGTGTTCTATCTGTATCAGTAGTGTGTATCAGAGCTGTGTTCCATCTGTATCAGTAGTGTGTATCAGAGCTGTGTTCTATCTGTATCAGTAGTGTGTATCAGAGCTGTGTTCTGTCTGTAGCAGAGATATGTACAAGGTGCTTTACACCAAAATGACCACCAAAATGCTCACAGCTCATTATCTGCACAGGGTGGAAATTATTTAACCAGTTGACCTGGAGGATAATTCATTGGCCAGATTAAAACATCCTGGCATTAAGTGCCACAGGGTCTTCAGTGACCTCAGTGAGTCAGGACCTGGGTTTAATGCCTTGCACGAAAGACAGATCCAAAAGAGTGAACACTGGCATGGGGTGTGCTCTGCTGACCTGTAACTTGGCGGATGGCACACCTGCCATCCCAATGAATGACTCTGTGACAGAGCCCTGTATACTGTCTGCATCAGAGCTGACTGTGTCCTCTCCACTGATCTTAAACAGCTGTGCTGATGTCATTCTGAATCCAAGGGTGCAAATGCACAGGGTTTTGGATTATTAAATCATTTTTGTATTTTTTATTACAAATATTGAAAATGTGATTATTTCTTCAAAAGGAAAAACTAAGGCATCCAGTGTGACCTAACCATCTCAGGAAATAATTTCATGCAAGAGACCCCATTTTCATGTTATGAATATGGGGCACAGAGGGTGACTGATAGGGGGTTATCTGACTGCAGAGATTTCTACATTTTACTTTCCAACATAACGCTGTGCATGTGGTCTGCATCTGTCACACGTCACATTTGGATGGTTTGGCATGTGATCAGATGCAAGATTTAAAGTACACTACTTTAATCTCTAAAACAAATCAATTATTTATACAGTTTTGCAGCTGGCTTTGTTGTTTTGACAAGGTGAATTTGAAGTTACTAGGGTCTAGTGTATGAGAAGCAGGTGTAACAATGATTGTGATTAGATAATGGTTAGTACAGTAGCACAGTTCCTGTGAGAACATTGCATGAATGTTCCTCGTGTCTCTTGTGTGCTGTGATTGGCAGGTATCCATCCAGTTTAACATCCATTTCCTCTGTCCAGACACAACAGCATCACAGAGTGACTCACATTATCTGATCCAGGATCAGTTTATCCAACCTTATCCCAAATCCAACTGCAATGTGACAATAGGTAGGTGGAAACTGTTCAGCCCTCTTAAATAGCCTGATGTTAGATGGTATGAATGAATAGGTTGCATTGATCAGACACATTTTTTCATTTTGCCATGCATTTTATCCTAATGTGTACATATGTGAAATTTTGGTTTTGTCTAGAAACATTTTGTTCAATAGGCATTGAAGTATTGCAGTTTACTTATATTTCAGGGGGTTGGGATGCTGAGGATGGTGAATTTGATGGTCCCCAAAGTCTGAGAAAAGAGTTCAGGATTGCAGCCGTTTTCACCAAACTGAAAGTGAAAAATGCTGCAACTCTGAAAAGAAAGGCCTCCTCTTTAAAACAAAATCCAGCACATTTTATCCTTACGGGTTTATAAGTTTTATCACCACAAACCATACAGCTCAGTTAGACGGAGAATGTTCTGGAATCGCTGCGTTTGGGTCTTTGAGAATCACATTGTCGGACGTAATCCACAGACAGCAGAGAGGCTGATTTCATTGTGCTTCTCATAATAGCCTGAATTGTTCTGAAAGTGAAGACGCAGCTGCTGTGTGGGATTCGGAAAATGACAGCTCCACACAGGACCTCTCTGCTGTGAAGAGGAAGGCAGCACGTCTCTCAGGTGTTCACTGCTGTCATTTCTGCTCTTACTAGTGTGTTAGCTGTACCCCTTTGGTCAACAGAGATTATTAAATACAAGGGAGACCAAACATCCCAATAATATCAATATAATATAAGTTCTGGCTTATGAGCATCTGTTCTGTTCATGTCCATCATGTTCTGATGAAGGTGCAGCTGTGAGGCTGTCTGTCCCAATGTTTAGGCTACAGTGAATACATTGAGAAAATTCAAAATAAACTCAACCTACTGCTCTCTGCTGAGAGTGGAGTGTCTTCTCTGGGAAGATTGTGAGAGAATAAGCAACACACTTGTTAAAAAGCTGGATGATGCCTCTTACATAAAAGGGTAACAGAATTCTTGAAGAAAAAAAAATTAAAGTAAAAACAACTGCAGCCAAACTGCTAAAACAGAATACCTCACACACCTGTATTTAATCAGTGGTCAATCATACAGGTGTGGCTCAGTAACCAATGGCTGCCATCATTCAGTTAAACACACCTACACACAATTAGACTTTAAACGATGCTGATGAGGAGCACTCCTGTTATTAATTGCGAGAAGGCAAATGCTTTAGCTTACAAAGATTTAACACATAATACTAACTAACAATCAAAAAATCGACTGTTTCTGTGGGGATGGGTGCTTTTTGCAGTCATGTCTTTGTTCATTCCAGTGAACATGCGGCCATGACCTCACCTGTGCAACTGAGGAGGGGGGTCAGTGTGCCTCCCTCCTGTGCACAGCGCTTCCTTAAAATGGTTACATATGTGCTGCATGTTTGTACGAATCGGACGCACAGATCGTACCTAATCAGGAGGACATCATAAACATGAGGACAATGCTGGTACCAACAGGGTTGTGTGCCATCTGTGTTTCAGACTCCTGTGGGTTTGTTTAATTTGCTATTCTGTCCTAGAAAGCACCTTCAGGCAGGAAGTGATCTGATAGTGCGCCATGGTGAATGAGGTGAAGTAGTACAGACAATCGCGTGAAGTACTGCATCAGCAACGTTGACCATGACCACTAGATGTCACTGTGTGATTTCAAATGCCAGTGTGAAGTCTGGAGAAAGTTTTTGCCCCCAGGGCCAATCTATCAGCTCAGATGTTCAGCATAGGCAGAGTTTGACATTTGCGCTGGGGGGGGGGGCAAACATTTTTTAACTGACGTCAGTACACAGTCCAACTATTGCGTGGCATGTTACGCATATACATAGAGTAACAGAAGACAATAGAGCCAGTTTGCCATAAAGCCAAACAACACAGCGCATCAAATCAGTTTGTGACCACTTTGTACTGTATCACACATAGGCTTACGTCTATGGTCTATAGGTATTTGTCTTTCACACATGAGCGCACATAACTGAAGCGCACTGGCAACCATAAAGGTAAAGTCTGTTAAAAGTGAAATATCAATCTGTTTATATTATACTGTTAGGCTTTCATTTTCCATGTACCCTTTTAAAACATTTAGTGTACACATGAACTAATTTCATGTTAAATTGAAAACTATGAAATATGCATACTTACTCATATCCAACTTATAGCGCGCACACACGCACACAATTAGAAAATGCTCAGCAACAGTGTTGCCTGTTGTTACAGTAGGCTTGTAAAATATATATATTAAATAACCAGTGTCCTACTCAGTGTAGAAGTAAACACCTTTTTTGCGTCCCACGTATCTGTCCACTATCTTCTCAGGTGATAGGTTTGCTGTTATGTCGGCAAACTGAAATATTTTTATTGGACCTATTTTAGACTCAATGTAGTGACATATACAATGCCCTCCCCGCAAACTCCACCTATGATGTTCAGTAGTACATTCTACCAGACAGAGGCTTTCAGTTTTTGAGGATTTTCACCTACGACCTTTCCCGTACTTTGTGATGTGATATCTATAAATTCAGTTCATTGCATCGGTTCAGTACTGATGGGCTATACTGTGCCTCTACCCTCAGACTGAATTAATCTTAATAATAAAGCTTCATAAAATTTTGATTTGGGTTTACCTTGAGCAATACATACAAGTAATTTATTAATTTAATCAAAGCAAAAAAGGCATTTTCGGATGGTGAGAGACAATGAGAAAAGCTCAGTGCATCTTACAAATGTTCCAAAGTGTAGTTTTGGGTGTAATGAACAAATGTCATTTAGTCTTCATGATGATTGACCTTCTCAGGAGATCCCATATGCTGTGTTTAAAGGTATATGCTTCTGCTATATGCTACTGATGGCAGTTTTTTCTTACATGCATGGCAGGTTGGTGTTCTTAAAAGTTTTACGATCATTTTTGTGTATTCGTCTGTCTTTGTTTCTTTATTTCTGTCCAGAATGAGAAGGTGTGTTTGGTCTCTGTCCCCTCAGGGCAGTTTCTGTGGTGGTTTGAAGCTTTGCAGCCACACAGCCACGCAGCCACAGAAAGCGTGTCAGAGCGCGGTCTCAGTAAGTGCATTAGAGCGCTTTATTCTGGCTGTTCTGGCACTGCGATGCCTCATGTGATTCCAAGCCGGATAAAAACTTTCATCTTTCAAAAACGAAACAAACGGGTAAAAGATCCCACTCAGATTTAAAGGAACTATAAAATTGCAGTTGTACTACTGTTTTTGTAGCATTTGTTTTGATGCTTCAGCTAAATGTGACTGTTTCAGATGACTTGAGATTATAAGAGGGAGTATTTTTTCTCAGCTGCTACAGCTTCAAGTTGTAAAATGATCTGCAAGCTGTATCCAAACTTCTGTCAAAGGTGATTTCAAGTGTTTTCTTTGGTCCTTAATCATTTATACCACACTGATGCTGTACTGCATTGTAATTTTAAATGTAGCTCAGTGTGTGTGAGGGTTTGTCATGCACTGACAGGCATTCCCTGAATCATGCCCTGGACTCAGGGTGATTGACAGAGTTCAAAGTCAATCACCCTGTCTCAAAGTCACTAAGTTCAAGTCATGGACAAGTCACACTTACATACGAGTGACACTTACATACATTTCATTTCTTCGTGGGTCATTTTCTCCATTGCCTGAACTGAAGATGATATGACAGGTGTGTGTGTATCTGACACCTTGTACATGCAGACTGTTGGATACATCTCGCTTTGTTCTGGCCCTGGTAGAGTTCTCCTGGGGACAGGAGTTACTGTGTGCACGTGGTTCTCAAGCCTGTGTGCTCGTTCAGCCTGCAGGAGCACAGCTGTCCCTCCTGGTGAAAGGGCAGGCAGCCTGCAGCTAACGCTAATCTCAGGAGGAATGCAGTGTAGCGTGAGAGTCTCCTCCTCTGCACCACTGGGACAATAGCCCCTGTATCCCCTCCAAAAGCTGTCCTCAAACAGCACTTTCTGCTGCCTCCGGAGCTGGACATTGCTTTCACATACACCAGAGTATGGCTCAAGCCAGAAACACACCACACACCTCCACTCTCAAGAATGTATTCAGTGTTCCTGTGCCTGTTTAAGGCTCCTGTGCCATCAATACTTCAGTGTTTCAAACAAAGACCGATAGTGAGAGATTATCATTTTAATCATGGACTGCAAATAAACGATTGTCTTAACCATGGACTGAAAATAAGAGATGACCATCTTTACAACAGAAAAATGAAAGGCTATAGAAAAACATTGATCATTAGGCTGATGCAGATCAATCCCTGACAAAACAGAGATCATGAGAGGGAGGAGACAGACGGTATTTTGTTGAAAAAATCTCCTTGCAACAAACTATTCTTTGTCTTCCTGTAATGAAAGTTCCAACATTCTACCATTTAACAAGTGGAGGGGAATTCCCGTCTGCTCTAACTCCCATGCTCAACAATAAAAATATGACATTACATTTTGTTATGATCCTGGTATCATGTACAAGTTTATATAAGGTGTCGTCTCTTCTGCAAAATAACTTACAGAACATGGTGCTTGAGTCTTAAAGAGATGAGCTATTTCAGCAAATACCAGCATATTGATGTGACTTAAAAAAAATAATAAAAAAAAATAAAATTTCATGAGAAGATGCTGAAAGAATAACATTTCAGTAGACACTGCAGTAAACAAAGCAAATTTTGTTCTGCCAGTAGCACGTTTCACCTTGAACTCTATTTATTACATATGATCCTATCAAATTCATTCTGTTTGTCAGCATTTGCTGCCCTGCAGTCAAATCCACTCAGTTCTGATGGTAAAGTCTTTGAGTTCTCCATTTTGGGCACTGTGTCAAAAAGGCGCCGTCACAACTCTGAAAACACATTGTAAGCGTGTGTTTGGATTTTCTGCAAGCCACTAAAAACACTGCCTTCACTGGGAACTGGCTTTTCCCAAGAACTCAACAAACAATACAGTTGTTGTCCAAGTCGGGTGCAGTCTTAACACACTGATGGATTATGGACCAGGGCTGTTCTCTGCCAGACATGTGCCTGAGAACATTTCCCACAATGCACGCTGTTCTTCCATTTGTTGTCTGTGTTGGTCCATTTTTAATCCCAGTAAAAGTGACTCCATGTGAAAAAATATTAAACACTATAGTCATTTAGTTACTTTCATCCAGAGCAACATAGAGATTAATAGTAGCAAAATACAAAAAGTATCCATCACACATCGGAAGTGATGTCATTGTTACAGATCATCAATGTTACAGATAATATACTATAAAACACAAGATCTACAGTACAGAATATGCAATTATATATTCATCAATCTGAAACCACTGGCATTCTGCACACTAGTGCCAGGCCAGAGGAGAGTGTGGGTTTGGGGAGGTAAGATGCAGTCTGCAGAGCTGGGTTTCAGCCTGCATGGGGAGATGGTCTGCATTACTGCGCTGACCGTTACTGTTTCACCATTGCAGGGTTACAGTCAGGAAGAGCCTTGGCTGAGATATGCATCTCCACAGGGGTGGGGAGGTTGTGCAGGGTGTGGGGTTAGGGTTAGGGTGAAGGGTTAAAGGGTTAGGGGTTATGGTTAGGGTTAGGGTTAAAGGGTTTAGGAATAGGGATAAGGGTTAAAGGGTTAAGGGTTAGAGGTTAGGGTTAAAGGGTTAAAGGGTTAAGGGTTAGGGGTTAAAGGGTTAAGGGTTAGAGGTTAGGGTTAAAGGGTTAAAGGGTTAAGGGTTAGGGGTTAGGGTTAAAGGGTTAAGGGTTAGGGGTTAGGGTTAGGGTTAAAGGGTTAGGGGTTAGAGAGCCTGTGCAGGGTGTGGGGTTGGATGACAGCCATCCCTGCTGCTCCCTGCTGAATGCAGGAAAACACTGAGAGACAGGGGAAAGTGGGCGGAGCAACAGCTGGGAGATGAGACACTGTGACAGGAAATGCTCACAGAAGTGATGGATGTCTGTTACTTTAATCTGAAAGAGGGATACCCTGAGTCACTTGCAATTAAATCACAGGCAGAACTGAGCTGAGGAGAGTAGATAAGTAGCACACAGTTTTGCATGGATCACTAACTGAGGCTTGTGGCCCTTGCCGTTGCCGACACTTGATGAACAGGCACAGGGGTCAGACGGGTAGACGGCCAGGCCAGTGGGCATGTCTGATTTTCAACTTCTCTCTGCGGATGTCTGTAGTGGACTGGAGTAGGGTAGCAGAACCTGTCAGAGATCTCAGACAGGAAAGTGGAGTTAGCTAATAGCTGTAAGAGACTCAGATGGGAGCAAAGACCCCACCATGGAGGAGAGGGTGGAGGGAAAGGTTGTGAAAGTTATGACGGAGGGTGACTGAGGGTGTGAGAGGACCAGCAGAGCCAGAAATCAGGGGGGCACTGCACACTGCCTGTAGTGCTGTCCCTTATGAAGACCTGGTGGAGCAGATCACCTGTCTTATGTGGGGTCAGACTGTACCAGTCTGAGGTCAAACGCCTGAAGCATCATAAGAAGCAGGCTGGGGATTGAGGCTGGATGCTGACGTCACCCAGCGGGATCACAGGACTGCTATCATGCAACTGTGAGTGAGTGCTCTGGCTACAAGCTGCCTCCATAACACAGCCCACTATGTTTATTTCTGTTTTTGGATAAACCCCATTTAGAATTTTTACAATTTCATACAAAACATGAAAATTATACACAATTCTGGAAGTACAAAAATGAAAGTTTTAAGCTTCTTGGTACATTTTTTGGGCAGAGTATTAGTCATCATAAAGCATTAAAGGTTGTATAATTGCTTCTTATATCGTTACAAAACATTATCAAACGTGTCTGATTTCGTCAATAATGAGGGCAATTAAATCCCTTTGAGAAGGTGGCATTGTGTTCTCAATGAAAAGATCAAGGTCCAAGTACAAAGGGATTCCTGACTCCGAGCGTTCCCATTGGCTGTGAGGCTGCCGGCAGTCACCGGGGGCATGACTGAGACGGGCACAAGGGGTATAAATACGCCGGCCGTTCCTGGACAGCGGTGAGACCTTCCCTTCAGACCTGAGACTGCGTGTGCCGTCACCGCCGAGGACAATGGTCAGCCGGTGAGTGTCTGCCCCTCTCTCCACCCACACCCACATGCAGCCAATCACAGGGGCTACTACACATACCAGGACTGGAAATATATTTTTCACATTTTAACTTAATGGAAAGATTGTCTTTTGGCAAATTGTTTTGTGGATCCACAATTTAAAGTACATTTTTAAACACATTTTTTCATTAAATTTAGTCATTTTGGGAGGTTAAGAGAACTTATGCTTGGAATTATTGATACAGTATCATTGTACTAATCCAATACTATAAATATAAATTAGGATTTTTTTTTACCTGAGTGAAAGATAATGTTAGTATAGAAAATTAAATGTTGTTTTATGTATTTACTTAAACTTTATTTCATCAGGTAGGGTCAACTGAGAATCAGTTCTCTTTTGTAATGACAGCCTGTGGGAGGAAATTGTTTGGAGTAACACTTAAGAGAGGAGTTGGGTCTGTTGAGTCCTCACTGTCCCTGCTGGTGCGGCAGACTCCCTGCTCTGAGAGTTTGGGAGGAATGACGCTGTTTTCTGTGTGGCTGACAGGATGGAGCACCCCGCTGGAGGGTACAAGAAGATCTTTGAGACTTGTGAGGAGTTGGTCGAGCCCATCCCTGCCCAGGTCACAGGTGGGTCACCCGGATTCGCCCTCTTCTCCGCCCTGTAAAGCTGCTGAAAGGTACCTGTGTTACTGCATCTTTGTGTCAGATGAAAAACTGCATGCAGACAGCTGAGCAGAGCCTGCACACTCCAGACTGGGCAAAGTGCAAGCTCTGCATTGTGTGTGAAAGACAGATAGCTGAGGCACAGGGAAAGCCTTCGGTCCTCGCTTTGAAAAATAACAGGCATAACAACTTGTTCTGAAGTCTGACCGGGGGTGAGAGAAAGTGTAATGGATATACAGCATGAACAGGCCGCAGTAGAGACAGGTCTGTCCTGTGCCCTCAGGTCGAATTCCTCCGTGGCTGAGGGGGAGTCTGCTCCGTCTGGGTCCTGGGCTGTTTGAGGTGGGAAGTGAGCCCTTTTACCACCTGTTCGATGGGCAGGCGCTCATGCACAAGTTTGACCTCAAGAACGGACAGGTCACCTACTACCGCAAGTAAGAACTGTAAAACACTCACTGCACATTGGAATGCCTATACACACATGCAGCACTCCAGATACAACAGCTCCCTAGCGCTATTCCTTTTTATGATCTGATTGTTACTTAGTTATTGGCATCATCTGGATGTCGGCGTCTCTGTGATTCTTGTTTAGCTCAGAGAGAAATGTCCTGACATTGATTTGCAGAATCACAGAACACAGAGAGTTCTCAGAGCTGCTCCAAACAAATAACCGGTTTACAGACAGAGTGTATCTGTGTCTGGTTTTGCTCAGGTTTGTGCGAACAGACGCATACGTGCGGGCGATGACAGAGAAGCGCATTGTGATCACTGAGTTCGGCACCTTCGCTTTCCCAGACCCCTGCAAAAACATCTTCTCCAGGTCTGCTTTCCTCTGCACTCAGTCTCCACACGACTCTTTTTACTGAGACATACCTCCATTATTACATTATTGGCATTTAGCAGACACTCTTATCCAAAGCAACTTATATCAATTACAGGTTTTTACAATGCTATCCATTCATACAGCTGGAAATTTACTGAGAAAACTGTGGGTTAAGTACCTTGCCTAAGGGTACAGCAGCAGTGTCAACCTTTCAGTTACGAGTCCTGCTCCTTAACCACTATGCTACACTGCCACCCCTTAAATGACATAATAGACTCTAGGTTCATAACATTACATTACATTACTGGCATTTAGTGGATGCTCTTATGCAGAGTGACTTGCATAGGTTACCATGTTACCTGTTATCCATTCATACAGCTGGATATTTACAGAGGCAATTCTGGGTTAATTACCTTGCCCAAGGGTGCAGCAGCAGTGACCCAGTGGGGGAAAAAAGCTTAGTGCCCCATGTGAGGGTCAGACTCACGACCTTCAGATTACGAGACTGCCACGCTACCTACTGCACTAACAAGGCAGCTACCTCCCAGTGCTGATCCTCTAAATTTACTGGTACAAAGGAACTTTGTAGCATTTAGCAGAGCTTAGTAGCAATGGATCTTGTTCCTTGTTGTAGCAGCACTCTGATGGATTCTAGAGAAGCATTGATAATATTTCTCTCTGTAGGTTTTTCTCCTACTTTAAAGGAGTGGAGGTCACTGATAACTGCCTGGTGAATGTGTATCCTGTCGGAGAGGATTTCTACGCTTGCACTGAAACCAACTACATCACAAAGGTCAACCCTGAGACCCTGGAGACCCTGAAAAAGGTGAGCCCTCCACCTGCGTCACCTTGTCTCATAACAACACCCTCTTCAAGTCATAAATTCACGCTGTTCGATACCTGCCCCCCAGGTGGACCTGTGTAACTACGTGTCCATCAATGGGGTCACCGCTCACCCCCACATCGAGAAGGATGGTACTGTGTACAACATCGGGAACTGCATGGGCAAAGGAGCTTCCCTGGCCTACAACATCGTCAGCATCCCTCCCACTCAGAAGGGTGAGTGAGAGGAGAACCAACACTCTCTTCCATAACACTCATCTCTGCTTCTGAATGCCTCAGGATACATGCATCCACAGTGCACACCTGCAAAGACATCACACCCGCACACAGACTACTTCTGTAAAAAGATCCCACCCATGTTCACCTGCATATAAATCTCACCTGTGCACAGATCCCACCTACGCACACCTGTATATAGAGTGCACCTGTGCACAGATCACACCTATGCACCTGCACACAGACTGCGCTTGTGTAATTCCTCAGAGATGATTTACAGGTTCCTCTTTTCCAGACAAGTCAGATCCCATTGAAAAGTCACGGGTGGTGGTGCAGTTCCCCAGCAGTGAGAGGTTCAAGCCGTCCTACGTGCACAGGTCTGTCCTACACCTGCTGCTACACACACCGCACACTCCTCCTCCCCATTACCAGCTTGGAAACTCGCTCCAGACAAACAGCATTTCCACAAAACCTCTCTGTCTTTAACTAAAATGATTCTCAAAGGACATAGTAAATGTCATAAAGAACATAATCAAATATTCTGCTCCCCATTGGATGTATCAGAATGAATGTAATGTAAAGGATTCCACACAGAAGGTTCTTCAATGGGAATTTTTCCCATTTTGTGAGGGTATAATTCAAATGCATCAGCTGTATCAAAAATGTTGAATAGCATACAGAATAACATATTGTATATTGAATGGGTTGCATGAAAACTATAGGCTTTTAAAAGTTTGTAAAGATCATAAGAATTAAATGAAAGATACTGAGCACCTTAACTGTATTCAGAAGCAAACCTGTCCTAACATCACCGACAGAAAAGAATAATGCCATTCAATTAAAAGTGATGAAAACACTATGAGACCCAAGGAGCATGTAGCTATCCTAACATAGCTGCTCCCAGCCCCCCATTCTGAAGAGGCAACAGGGGACCCCCACCCAGGGACATCATGGGGGTATGTAGCAAAGGGAGAGAGCAGTGATGTCATTATCCTTGTGTAGTGAGGTTGCCATGGAGACGCTACCTTGACTTATGTACTGATTTCTTCTCACCCTACAGTTTCGGCATCACGCCAAACTACTTCGTCTTCGTTGAGACTCCCGTGAAGATCAATCTTCTGAAGTTCCTGAGCGCCTGGAGTATCCGGGGCTCCAACTACATGGACTGCTTCGAGTCCAACGAGACCATGGGCGTAAGTGAGGGACTGTAGGGTGTAGGTTAGAGTGAGGATCTGGAGGGTGTAGGTTAGAGTCTGAGGGTGTAAGTGAATGGGCTGTGTGTGTGAGAATCTGAGAATCTGAGAGTGAGAATCTGACAGTGCACATTAGTAATCCTGTGGAGATGTGTCCTTCACTTGGCATTCCAACACATTATAAACACAAGTTAAAAATACAATATAAAATATTTTTATATACTACATTTCAACCAGTTTGCAGATCAGAAACATGTGCATATTATTCTCCTTTAATATGATCCATGATTTAACCTATTTTTGTAGACCTGGTTCCATCTGGCTACCAGGAACCCTGATGAGTACGTCGATGTTAAATTCAGAGCCTCTGCTATCAACCTCTTCCATCACATCAACTGCTACGAGGACCAAGGCTTCGTTGTGATCGACCTGTGCACATGGAAGGGGTAGGTGAATGACAGCACCACAGAGGACCTGGAAATCTCAGCCACATTCCCAGCCTCTTACCCACTAAACCTGCTGTCTCCCAAGGTTCGAGTTTGTGTACAACTACCTGTACCTGGCGAATCTGCGGGAGAACTGGGAGGAGGTGAAGAAGGCTGCCATGATGGCCCCCCAGCCGGAGGTTCGGCGATACGTCATCCCCATGGATGTGCACAGGGTGGGTCCTCAGAAAGCCCCGCCCCTCGCGTCCCTGACGCCCGCGGTGACGGGCAGCCGCAGGTGAGGGGTGCGTTCGGCTGCTCTCACACCCGTCTCCCCACCATTCTGCAGGAGGAACAGGGGAAGAACCTGATCTCCCTGCCCTACACCACTGCCACCGCCGTCATGCGCTCTGACGGGACCGTCTGGCTGGAGCCCGAGGTGCTGTTCTCCGGCCCGCGTCAGGGTAAGGACCCCAGCGTATACCGGTGCATCTCCACGGGACTGCACTTACACCACCAAACACAGCCAAACACAATCAAGCACCGTGTGTGAGAAGAAAAAGAGAAATCTCTTTATCCCAAAAAGTATATAGCGATTGAAGAAATGAGTTGGCAGTCCTCTTTTAAATGATTTCATGTAGCAAACCTACATTTTGCCAAACAGTTTTAACTGTTTTTGATATCGTATATTGTCAATGGCTGCACCATTTCACATTAACACATGCTGTTATCCTCATTATTTAAAAATGGGGCCTCTTCAGTCTTCCCACAGGCCTGTACACCTAAAACAATAAATGGTTATTTCTCAACAACGCTACTACTTCTCCAAACAGTCATATTTTTATTGTTTTGTTCATATTTGTTTTCCACACAGCATTTGAGTTCCCCCAGATCAACTATAAAAGATGCAGTGGGAAGAACTACACGTATGCCTATGGGCTCGGCCTGAACCACTTCATCCCTGACAGGGTGGGTACAGCGTGAAGCGGGTTTTAGAAGCTTTTTGGAATCGTGTCACAGAGGCGTTTCGTTCAGTGCCGGCTGTGCCACCAAGCTTCTGCTCGTCTGTTCCCAGATTTGCAAGCTGAACGTGAGGACCAAGGAGACGTGGGTGTGGCAGGAGCCTGACTCGTACCCGAGTGAGCCTCTGTTCGTGCAGAACCCCGATGGCGTGGACGAGGACGACGGTGAGTGAGGGCAGGGAAACCGGGGGCTCCTGCGTTTCCGGGGCGGGTTGCCATGGCAGCGCCATCAGTGCCCGACGCTGGAGGATCTTTATGAATGCGCTGCATCTCCCTCCTGCAGGAGTTCTGCTCACTGTGGTGGTGAACCCTGGTGCTGCCCTGAGACCCGGGTACATGCTGATCCTCAACGCCAAGGACCTGTCCGAGATCGCCCGCGCCGAGGTGGAGGTCATGATACCTGTCACCTTCCACGGGATGTACAAGCCTTAGAGCACCTGCTGGTCATGTGATGCTGATGATGTCACGGCCCCCCGAGAGATTTCCAGAAAATGTGCTTCTGACGCTAAAACAACCGACAGCAACTGGAGTCTGAGCGTGATCATTAGGTCACCTCCACAGGCTCCGCAGCCCGTCTCTGACGGTGGCCATGCAGATAGAGTGAAAATACCATGGAAAGCCGTGATGTAGCAGTCTCCATGAGTTTCTCCTCCCGGTCTGATTTTTCTGTGAATGTTGGAGTATTCTGGCAGTGCCAAGTGCATTTGAACACTGTAGAAATAAAATAAGAAATAGGAAATACACTGTCTTCTGCTTTGTGTCTTTATGTCTCTTATGTCCTGCGGCCCTTTAAAATATTGAACACATGCAACAACAGAGTCATATTCACTGGAAGGTCACATAAAGACACAAGTTATAGTATAGCTACTTCTTACATTGCCTTAGCACAAGCAAGACTACTCCTATAATGCAATGTTGTGACAGTAGTCAAGCATGTCTAAATGGATATCCCTGACACCGTCAGCAAAGTGCTTTCCTAGGAATAAATTCTGGATTCTGACATTGAGAATCCTGAAAGCCAACTGTAGGCATGAGGAATTGACTCGTATGAATACAACTCAGATGCTGTTACCTGAAATACACGCCCTGTAACCTCAGCCCATGAGTGGCAGACAGACTGCACATCAGCCACTGCAGCTCATGCAACAAAAAACTACTTTTACATTCAAGTTAAATACTGGTAAAAAGCCACAAAAGACAGGAAATTCGTGACCTTTGCATTAAAGCTGGTGTATGCCCTGCCATGGCTTTTCAGCCCATGCTGTGATACTTCAGCTACAGTGGGATATTTCCCGTAACACGTACTCACCAATGCGCAGACTGCTGAAGATGTAGACTTCATCTCAAACAGCAAAATATATAGTCCTATACAGAAATATAAACCAAATAAATATGTATTTGGTTATTTACTAGAAAGATACAAAACACGTAATTGTTCAGTTTTGCGCAGCAACTCATATCTAGGTACATATAGTAAAAAATAAATAAAACATTTTTAAAAAGATGATTATTTACTTTATTCCTGTGAGGACTCACAGCACAGTCTCTGAGAGGTTAGCGGGTACTGCGCAAGTGGGAATTATTCCACATTAGGGAGAAAACCAGGCAATTTTTCTCGCCAATTTAAGGAGTTGGCTGGCGGAAATCACTGAGCATTCGTTGCCGTACTGGCTGCTTTAACTCCTGCAGAGTCTGCCTCCATTCCGGCGCAGGTCTGCTGTCTGCCGGGCTACATCCGGTCATTTGTTTGCTACTGTGGGGCCTCAGGCTGCGAAGTGTTAGAACCGTTGACATGCCATTATATCTGATCATTTCATTCATTTCAATAAAATCTACAGCCCTACAGTAAGGAAAAGGAATTGGTGCTATTCGCAGTACAAATCATTGGTAATTTTAAGAGTAAAATGTCAAGTAAATTGTTCTGTTTTTGAGAGCAAAATGCACAAATCAAAATGCTAACGTATTTGGGTTGTCTTATTTAGCAGAACTACTGCACGACTGTTAGCCAGCGCGGGCGCAGTTTGTTACTACGCTAATATTTCAAAGACAGTTCTCTATTAGCTTGCTGTCGCGCTAGGCAGTGGTCACAGGTTATTGACAGGTGCAATTCACTCCTATATTATGACAAATTAAACTGCATTTGTTACCCAAGCCACTACTTAGCACTGAGGCCATGTCAGCTTTACAATGCAAGTAAAGCGGGCGCAGTAAAATCCAGTGACGAAAACAGCCATTCCGATCAGTTTAAACCTTTTTCTTCTTCAGAATGGGGCAGAGTAGCGGTACCACCTGCGGAACAGGTAACAGTGAAATTATATACTTGGTGGTACTGATTGAAATGAAGAGTTAAGCCTTTATACAGTAATATATTTTAGCAGCCAGGTAGCCACGTTTAGCTAATTTTGCTTTCTTCCAGGTAGCTACCTGGCTAGCTGTAAAATATAACGCGGTGGATTATTGTTCACTAACATAAAGTTTAATGATGTTTTACGCCAGGATATGTGGCTCGGTTTGCAGCTGCTGAGTTTATGCTACGTCGTGACCTTTGCTAACCAGAAAATAAAGTTTTTGTTTTTATGTGTAAATGCCACACTGCCAGTTTATGGAATTACTACACAGCAGTGGTTGTTCTAAAATGCCGATGCTCACCACACCTAATAAACTTAGAAATGAACGGGAGTTTGCTCTCCAGCAAGCTAGCAAACAAAACGCTGATCGGCAGCTTTCCAGGTCAGACTGTCTTCACTAACGCAAAAGAGGCTTAGGCCTCTGTAATCAAAAAGCACTTTAGCACTTATGTTTAGCCATACGTTCCAAGCCGTTATTATAAAGAAATTGTACAGTTAGTTCTTTTGCTCATTCATTCATTCAGATCACTTGCCTGTCTATAATCCTACATCGTCAAACAGTGATGCAAGGACCTGACTAGCAATAACAACGATAATCTCATCATCCGCATTATCGGAGCCAGCTATTTAATCCCCGAACAAAAGGCATGTTATGCGCGAACTGCGCCGGGACGTGGCCGCGCTGCGCCCTGTGTGGGAGTGAGGCAGGGGTCGCTGAAGTCCAGCTTCACACGTTCTCTGGCAGCAGGGAAACGGCTGCGAGAGCCGTACAAATGAGTAAGAACTGCACCAAATGCTGCCAGCTTCTCACAAAGAAAAAAAATCCTCTCACCTCTTTCACATTCACTCTGTCCTGTGATTCTACTACCTGTTTTGCCTCACCATGGAGATTGCCATGGGATGACCAGGAAAAACGAGAAAAAATGTTCATCTGCCACCTTCTAGAGGGGGGTTACTACAGTTATTGCAAAAAAAAATTAGAATAGAGACAAAACAAACAGTGCTTTTCCCCTTGCCTAAGCGCTCAGCCTATCAGAGATAAGAAGGAGAAATCACATCCAGATGATGTTATCTGAAGTCCACAGTTTCTAGTCAAAGACTGGCTACAGCCACACAGTTCCATTGTAAACTGTATAATACAAGCCCAGTTACTGGAACAATCAGATAAATGTTTTCTGTGCCAAATGTCAACTGAGCATCATTTTTATACATATTTACACTTCCCTCCAAAGTTGAATCCATGCACTGAAATGCAGATGCTGTTGTTTAGGCAGCAGGGACATGAACCCATTTTTGCTTTGACCGGCAGAAGGGGGATCAGAAATTCTGCAGTAATATGAACACACCACAAGATTCACACTAATCCCTGTACTTTCCCAAAAATCTGCTGTGGGCACAGATGGTGAAGATGACAACACTGATACACGCTGGAATATGTAATCCACATGAAGACAAAACGGAAAAATTCCAAGCCATTGATGAAACTACAGAAGCCAAATGACAGAAACGAAGAAATGAATCTCACTTTAAAATCAATTTCCAAGGTATTGGTGTTTAAACACATTTTCCTAGCTAGAAATACAATTCATGAATAACTGTTAGCTCCTTGTAATGGTGTTTTTTCGTGACCGTGTCCATGTTTGTAAGCATGACCTGTGATCTCAGTAACAGATGCCAAGATGCCTCAGGGGGCAGGACTTTGATTAAAAGCAAGAGCAGAACTGAATGCAAATTGCATTCTGTACAGAGGAATCCTAACTGTGAGGCAGAAAGGAACACAATTCTTGCACATCTTGCACAGATAATCTGTATCTTTAATAAATATACATTTGAAGAGTTTCCATTCAAACAGGCAGGTTTTCACAGAGGGACTGGAAGCAGTGCTCTTTTTATCAAGTAAAAGAGGACCAATGCCCTGTTTTTTCCCCACACCTCATTTCTTCACAGTTCTGTCTGGGTCCTCCTCCTTCCCTCAGTCTGTCCCCATGGCCAAAATCCAGGTTAAAAACATGACTTTAAAACTGTCACACTCATCAGCAGCTTCACTGCATTCACACTAGTGTAATTCACTTTCTTTCTGCCAGTGTAATGTCACAGCATGGGTTCATTAGTACACTGCATACCTATCGCTAAAATACACACTTCAATGTTTTTTTTTTGGTCAGTTAGGTCGTTCAGGTGAAGCCCCAACCAGCAGAGGAATACCAAAGCTAAACCCAGATATCACCTTGGAAACCACCCCAATAAACCCCTGACCTCTGACCTCTGACCCAAGCTAATG
Source organism: Megalops atlanticus (assembly GCA_019176425.1). Lineage (NCBI taxonomy): Eukaryota > Metazoa > Chordata > Actinopteri > Elopiformes > Megalopidae > Megalops > Megalops atlanticus. Next base: position 865,783 of record CM032896.1, read on the forward strand.
ACACAGCTAAATGCGAGGTTTCCCTTTTCAAAGCCAGAGTTCAGGAAAGGATTTCTGCTACTTTCACATCTCTTTTAGAATGAAAGGTTCTGTGGTGCAAAGATGGAAGGCGAGCGTGCCGTCTGCTGCCAGAGTTTCGTTGTGCGAGATGGGGGGGTGGGGGAGCAGCAGTCCAGGCGACGGGCGAGCCCCAGGGGACTCCGTTATTTGAGGATCTTGTGGTAGGGGTACAGGTTTAGGGAGGAGGTGAAAGCTCGGATGTCTGAGATGACGGTGGCGTCGGCCAGCCGGGGTGAGGCGGGCAGGAAGTTCAGCCTGGACACTTCCCCATAGGAGGAGCACTGAAGGTCCCCCCCTTCCTGCTCTCCGCCTTGCCCTGCAGGGTCCCCCTCCTCCTCCCCAAAGCCCACCACCTGAGAGAGAGGAGAGAACATCAGGGCAGGCACACACACACACACACACACACACACACACACACACGTGTGCACGTGTGCAGGGTCTCACACATGCGCACACACACACACACACACACACACACACACACACACATTCATGGCGGTGGTCTTACGTGCACACTGAGCTTGCGGCTGTGTGGGCCTCGGTGCTCCTGGAACCAGGAGAGCAGCTCTGCCTTCGTCATCAACCTGAGGGCGTTCACCTGCAGGGGAGAGAGGGGGACAGAGCTGAGCTAACGCTCTCTCACAGACAGATAGAGCTGAGCTAACGCTCTCTCACAGAGGGACAGAGCTGAGCTGCAGCTCTCTCACACAGAGACAGAGCTGAGCTAACACTCTCTCTCAGAGACACAGCTGCCAATCTCTCAGAGATAGAGCTGAGCTAACTCTCTCTCACAGAGGGACAGAGCTGCTATTCTCTCACAGAAATACAGGGCTGCCTCTCTCTCACAGACAGACACAGCTGAGCTGCTGCTCTCTCACAGAGAGAGACAGCTGCTATTCTCTCACAAACAGAGCTGCCATTCTCTAACTGGGACAGAACCAGGCCAGCCTACGGCCCTGGCTTGAAGTCTCACCTCTCTGTTGAGCCGGTCGAAGACGTACTGCTGAGTAACCACTTCAAACCAGTTCCTGTCCACCTCCTCCCCCAGGTGGGTGTCCTCACACTCCTTCAGCTTGATCAGGGCTGTCACCTGCGTCTTGAAGGCCTCGTCCGTCAGAGCGCTCATCTTCTTCCCAAAGCTGACCAGGAAGTCCTCTATCTTTGCTTCCACCAGCTCAGAGCTGCAGAGGTGGACAGAGGGGCACATTAGCCTGACAGAGAGGCTAGCCTAGTTTGCCTAGTTAGCATGGTGTGAATGTGATGAAAGGACTCACTTGAACTTTGTGGCCTGTGTCTCCACAGTAACAGAGAAGCCCAGAACTCCAGAGGTGTTTCTGCAGGTGGGGTAGACATGGTACCTGAGGGAGGGGGAGGGGAGTCCAGGTTAAAACCGTAGAAAAATGCATCGGCTCACAGCTCCACATCACCTCCACACAGACTCAGCCCCCCGCTGCACTTCAGGGTGTCAGGAAGTGATTACATTTCATAACCTCCATATCTGGGAGAGGAAGTTCATACAGTTCCACAAACTCACCCCAGTGTCTCCTTGGTCCTCAGGAAGTCAAAGCAGGGCTCCTCCATGTGCATCTGGAAAGCAGAGGTGGAGAGTCACCCCAAAATCTAAACAGCCAAAACCCCAATCAGCCTGAGAGGGTCACATGACCTTCACCTCATCCTTTACTTTGACCCGTACCCCATGCACACGACTGACAGCATGACGCTTTCTCAGACGACAGCTGTGTAACGGACTGGGCTGATAGAGCTTCAGCCCCTGGACCCTCTGTGCTTTACTGCACAGAGTCACAGTGAGAGAATGTGAGTAAGAGTGAGAGAGTGAGAGTGTAAGAGTGAGAGAGTGAGACAGTGAGAGTGTAAGAGTGAGAGAGTGTAAGAGAGAGAGTGAGAGTACGCAGGCCGCAAGGGTCGAGCCTGCAGGCAGCACTCACCACCAGCAGCTCCATCAGGGTGTGCTCCCTCAGAGTCCTGGGACCAGACTGTGGGGAAATGACAGACATCTCTGAACAAACTGCAAACCACTGTGTGATCATCTCTTAAAACTGATCTCTAAACACAAAATGCACCTCTCTGCATAATACAGTCTTTCAGAGGAACATGCCACAATGCTGAAAAGGGTTAAGGGTTAACAGGAGTGCTTTTTGGGGTGTCGTGACCCACCTGGTAGTAGACGGTGACCTCAGAGTTGGCGTCTCCTTTGTTGAGGGATTTGACCTTACAGAGATGGGCCTTCTCAGGCAGCTCCACCACTCGGAAGAGAACAGGGACCTCCACTGACAGAGGCTTGAACTGCAGCTTTCTGTGAGCAAAGAGACCCACACAGATTGCAGATGGGAGAAACAGACAGGGGAGAAGGTGGTGGATATTCAGAAACTTGAGCAAAATGCCCTATAGCACTTTTATCTATACAGAAATGCCCTATAGCACTTAGTGGACTTTATAATGGAGTCTTGCTCTGTTGCACTAGACAGGTTTGAGAATGAGGTTGGGATCAGAGCTTGAGGGGGAGGAGTCAGAGCTGGATGTGGGAGGAGTCAGAAGTAGAAATGGATGGGAGGGGTCATAGCTGGAAAGGGGAGGCGCATAGCTGGAAAGGTTAGGGAAACAGACAGTGGTTCACACTTACTCTGTGACATACTGCAGAAACTGCATCGCCTCCTACAGGAGAAAAAACATGAAAGAACTGTTAGAATATGACAGAAATCCACAGTAGCTGCAGGTCCAGACTGTAATTAACACCTCATTTGTACAAACAAGCCACTAAGTTTTGGGGGGCCTCACAGCGCTGGTGAAGTTGCCCTGGACGAGCCCCTCGGCATACAGTTCGGACTTCAGACTGCGGGCGAACTCCATCAGGTCAGACACCGTCAGCCCCTTCATTATGGCCTGGTACTTCTGTATGACTGACCAGCGCGCCTGTTCCAGGATCAGCAGCCGAACATCTCTGCAGACAGGGACAGAAGCGGGAGGGGGGGGGGCACAGCAAGGACATCAGCAAAATACAGCTCTACCCCCTCCACAGGTCAGCCTAATGCTGTGTTTCTGCGCTGTGACCCAGTAAGGCAGTGTAAAAGGGTCCAATCCCATTCCCCCTTCCTGTCTTAGTTAAAAGCTAATAAAGCTGAGCAGATACAGTTGACATCAGCATGCAGTGTGGTCAGAGCAGTGGAGCCTGGACATGTGGCTCATGGGTTCTGATCCAAAGCACAACACAATGTGAGCCCTTTGCAGCTGATCCTGGATCAGAATGAAATTATTGCATTAAACAGTTTGGGGGTTGAGATGGGTGGCGGCAAGCTGATCTTAAGTCTGTTGATGAGGGCAGAAAGCACGTGGAGCAGCAGCACCGCGGACGTACTTTCCCTTTACCTCAACTGCCCTGTTCAACTTCCAGCTGCAGAAATGGGTCAAAGGGAGCAGGAGACATGACCTCTACAGACCCCAGATCAGCTAATAAACACGTCATCAACTCTGTAAATTCAGTGGATTAACGTTTGGCTCAGACATGACCCAGGGAGTGATGTAGACTTTGGACTCTGGTTTGGATCTCATCAGCACGGTCCTCTTGACCATCTAAACCGGACAGAACCATGAAGGAGGCAGGAGGGACTCACTTGCCCAGCTTCTCAGGTTTGATGAGGATGTTGAAGTACGTCTTTTTCAGCTGCTCCACAAACATAGAGAACACGTCTGGTGCAGCGGAGAAATCCACCAGGTAATCCACAATCAGGTTAAACAGCAACTGGGACAAGGAGAGAGGGCAGAAAGGCACTCAGTTAATTTGTGTGCTCCTCTGTGTGTGTGTGTACACAATCCTATATGTGCAAGTGTAGGCAGTGAGTGCATGCCTCTGATGTCAGTGTCCATGTACATGTGTCTGTGATCTCAGTGTAAATGTGTCTGATCTCAGTGTGCACATGTGCGTGTCTACGATCTCAGTGTGCATGTGTGTGTGTCTGTGATCTCAGTGTGCATGTGCGCGTGTCTGTGAACTTGCATGTGACTCACGGGCAGTTTGTGGTTGAACCCTTTGACCTTGATGACCAGGCCGTGCTCTCCGGCCACCAGCTTGTACTCCAGCTGGGCCACATCAGCCTCGTAGGCCGGCTCCGCCAGACTGTGCGCCAGGATGTTCACAAAGAGGTCGAACAGGACCAGGCTGCGGGGATAGGGGACAGCACTGAGACACTCCCACGGGCAGACAGACAACACTGAGACATTCCCACGGACAGACAGACAGCACTGAGACACTCCCACGGACAGACAGACAACACTGAGACGCTCCCACGGGCAGACAGACAGCACTGAGACACTCCCACAGACAGACAGACAGCACTGAGACACTCCCACAGACAGACAGACAGCACTGAGACACTCCCACAGACAGACAGCACTGAGACACTCCCACAGACAGACAGACAGCACTGAGACACTCCCACGGACAGACAGACAGCACTGAGACACTCCCACGGACAGACAGACAGCACTGAGACACTCCCACGGACAGACAGACAGCACTGAGACAGACACCTCTTTGGGTGGGGGAATCTACCCTGCTCACCATCACCAACAATTTGTGCTGTTGGCTCATGTTCAGACTTCCTCTCTGTTTATCTCTGTTATTAAAAATGAAGCAGTACTCACTTCTCAGGCGACTTCTGGATGACAGGTGAGATGAGGTGGAAACGGACATAAGCTGGAAAAGGAAAAAAGATCCACAAGTGAGCATTCTCACCGAGGACACCTCTTTGCCATACGATCCTACAGCACTGTAATCTCTACCTCATGCAGAGATGCACTAATACTCCTGCAACTTGCTGATGCAGGCACTGACACACACACACACACACACACACACACACACACACACACACACACACACACACACACACACACACTTGCTGATGGAAAGACACAGATACAAACCTTTAGGAATCTTGAATTTATTGTCTTTCCTGAACCACAGACAGCCTCTCTCATTGTTGACGATTCTGACAGGAAACTCAGTGTCGGGGCAGTCGGAGGTTTTTAGGGCAAAATCCGTAGCTGCAAAGATTTAACAAAAAACAAAACCAGATTTAAGATAAAGACAGAGGTGAGAAACATCTTGTTAAACACTTTTACTGTAGAGCCATGAAACTCCACCAGTAACACTTGAAGGATTCACATTCTCAGAACACACAGCAGTGGAGCCAAACAGGGGAGAGAGGGAGGGAGAACAGACACACACCAATGAACTTATTCTCTGCTGGGAGATGCAGGTCAGAGTTCAGCTCGTAATCGCCTGCCCATCGATCTCTCCACTCCTGCTGAATATCTGCAAATCAGGGAGGGAGAGGGTTAAACAGACAGCAAGACTCCAACATCAGCTGCTCTGTAGCTCACAAGATTAAAGACGCTCTGATAACACAAATGCAATGCAAAGGTGAACCGTATTTATAAAAACTAAGAGTCAGTGCAGAGTCAGAGCCCCCATCGTTCCTGATGACTGGCGGCCCATTTCCCGGCCTCTCACCCTCCACGCTGTACTGCGTGCCGAACCATTTCTCCTTCCGCTCACAGCGGCCTTCGTGCTCCGGAGACAGCAGCATCAGGTTGGCCCGCTCCGGGGTCAGGAGGGTGAGGGCAGCCGAAATCACCTGGGAAGAGAGGGAGAGAGAGACAGAGAGAGAGAGAGAGAGAGAGAGAGAAAGAGAGAAAGAGACAGAGAGAGAGAGAGAAGGCCTTCAGACTGGAGAAACAATGCCCCCTAGTGTGCAAGCACTTTACAGGACACTGAAGCCCAACCTAGAACCACCCTCCAACCCTCTGGCTCATCACAACTCATTCTCACAGAAACTCCCCCCAGGAAACCACAGGGCACACAGAGCACAGCACACTGCTGATATCTTATCCAGTCGTTTCTGGTCTTTGAGAGAAAATCAAAAAGGGTCTAGAGAAGGGAGTGAGGGGGTGGTTCTGACAGGGCCCGACCCTTCTCCAAGGCTCCCGTGATGAATTACATCTGACACTTCACCCACTTTCACAGGTGGGTATTTAGTGAAGCAATTCGGGATGAATTAGCTATGACACAGACAGGCTGGAGGTGTCTCTGGGGTTACTGTACCTCAGGGTTGTACTCAAACATGAGCTGGTCTCCAGTCAGGAAGTCCTCTTTGGGGAAGAGCTGCAGGTTCTCACAGATATCCTCCACATACTCAATAGGGTCAGTCTGTAAAAATGTATCACATCACTGACTCACCAGTGTGCTTCACCATGCTGTTCACCAACACTCACACAGGCAGAGACCATAACAGCATCACAATCACAGCTCACTATCCTTTTAATGGTTGAACCAGGTGAAGTGTGTTTGATAATAAATCATTCTTACCTGCTCCTGGTACCGAAACTCATTGGCTTCAATCTTCTGAATTTCTTCATATATTCTGCAGAGAACAGGAATGCCTCAGAGAAGTCAGATCCTCTGTCCATATTCCACTACTCATACTTATAGTTATGAATATGAATATACACAGACATGTCTGACCTCTGCTGGGGGCCCAGTGTCTGCAACATCTTCAGGTACTGGAACACCAGGTGAGCCACCTGCAGGAGACAATTCTGGGCTGGTCAGCAGGGAGGGGTCTCTGCAGGTGAGGCTTTCTGACACATACCTGTCTGTATCTAAACCCTAAATAGGCTTTTCCTCCATGAGAACAGGGAAGGGTGAGAAACAATCATTTACGTTTCCTTAATTGTTAACTTGAGTAACAGGTTGTTCCTTGCCAAAAAGCTTTAGTTCTGCTGCTAACTGCACACAAAGGCAGAAAAGAGCTGGTTTTACAGAAGTACAGATGCAAACTATACCAAAAATATGAAATATTAAGCATGACTGTAACATATCTCTCAGCAGGGAGAGATACATCTCCCGTGACCCCTCCTGACCTGGTAGAAGTTCTGGAAGCCCTCGTCGGTCAGCGTGATGGAGATGCTGAAGATGGAGTAGGTGGTGTTCTGGTCAAAGCCCGTCTCACTGTTCCCTCCAAACAGCGCCAGAGCCCAGCACCTGCACACACAAATGAGCAGAGAGCCGTCACCCTCCAGCAGTGAACACACACACACACACACACACACACACACACACACACACGTGTGCCATGTAAAAAAATTAATAAATAAATAACGATGTCTGCCCACAGTGACAGATCAAACTGATGAGCCAGCTGTTATATATGACCAGAAATGCCAAAAACAGGGTTGCATAAATGGAAAACAGCATAAAAATTAATTGATTATGGAGTAATCCAGGTCAATCAATACAGGTGAAACATGGGAGAGTAAGTCCACTCACTTCTTCCTCAGCAGAGAGAGGATGCTGCCAGTGCCTTCATGACCAATCAGCCAGGAGATGTAATGGAGAGGCTTCACCCTGTAATGCTTCTCCTGGGGTGGCAGTGCCCAGGTGACGGTGAGGGCATGCACCTTTCTCACAGGTATCACTGCAACACACAGCACACCTGTCAGGGCCAAACTCACACAGCCAAAGTGATGAGGATGCAGACGGTACTGACCAATCAGAGAGCAGTGACAGCATTACCTCGGTACAGCTTACTGAAGGCTGGGGTATCAAAGGGGTCCTGCATGTCAGAGAAGTCGGGTTTGGGCTGCCCACTGAAAACACAACAGGACAACAGCATGACACTCTCAGAGTTCAGTGCATGTGTGTGTGTGCAGTGTTTGCAGTACTGTTTGTGTGTGTACATGTGAGTGAGTGTGTGTGTGGTAGAGTGTTGCACGTGTGTGTGTGTGTGTGTGTGTGTGTGTGTGTGTGTGTGTGTGGTGTTTGATAGGGAGCTCTGCACTCACTTGTTGGGGATTTTGCTGAATATTTCTGTAACCCACTCCTCCAGTGTATCTAGGCTCTCTGAAGGAGAGGGAAAAGGACAAGACAAACAGATCACACAACCAGCTCTCATTCGCACAGAGATCATATGGGTGTTACATGGCTAAACATCAGACTTATTGTCACAAATTCAGGTGGCCCAAATCAGAATTGAAAAGATGCAACTTCATGTGTTTTTTGCTGCTCAGTGTTCTAAAAACATCTGAGCTGGGTCACATGAGGGGAAATAATCAGAGCTGGGCCATTTTTAGCTGCAGTCTGACTGTAGCGTTAGCGAGCTCCCTGCATCAGCGGCGCCCTTCAGTGCACACAGCATTCACACGACGTGCTGCAGCAGAGAGTCCGATGCACCTACAGGAGGGATGTTTCGTGTGTTTGACTGACAGCTCGTACCTTTGGACTGCACGGCCAGGGTCATGTAGTGGGCAGAATAATGCCGCTCCCAGAATTCACGCAGACGCTTGTAGGTGTCGATCTTCTTCTCTCGGGGCTCGTGTTTCAGGGTCTGAGCGTTCCCTAACCAAACACAAAGTACCACACCATCACAACCAAACACAAATTACCACACTATTACAACCAAACACAAAGTACACAATAACCCTAACCCTAACCCTCAATACTGCCTGCGTACAAATCTCTTTGCACCTGACCCCACATGGTGCTGAATAGGACTGACAGAGGTTTAACCTTGAGATTTGGGAAACCCCCCCCCCCCATCCATACACAAGCAACACAAATCCTTCTGACTGGAGCACGCACTCACCCCAGCAGAACTTTCCCATGGGGTGACTGGGTTTGGCCAGGCTGCCGAACAGCATCTCCTTACGGTGTGAGTCAGAGGGTTTGGCCAGCTGGTACTCTGAAGCGCAGGGAGGAGAGAGGATGAGACAGACACACAGACAAAGACACTGAGCAATGAGATCCAAACTGATGGATATTTGAGTAATCTTTGCTGTGTACACGCAGCCTCGAATGAGTGGCAGCCCACTGTAATGACAGCAACTTCATTTTAACAATGGAGTGTAAAAAAGCAGGAACACAGGGATAAACTGTACAAGCAGCAGGCTGTGAATACAGCCTTCACACACTTCCTCTCCCTCACCGCTGTCCACCGCCTCCACCTCCCTGTCGATGGCGTCTTTGATCATCAGCGGGCAGATGAAGAATTGAGCCCACCTGTGGATAGGTGAGAGTGATCAATCACACAGGTGCAGGGGGGGCGAGGGTCAGCCTCTCTCTCTCTCTCTGTCCTTCCTCCCCCCTCCCTCTCCTTCTCCCTCTCTCTCCCCTTCTCCCTCTCTTCCCCCTCCACAGAAGTTAGTTCAGCTCCTGAGATGGAATCCCAGCGTTAAACAGAAGGCAGCTGGGTTGGCATTAGCCATGAGCAGAGGCCTTTGCTTCGCTCAGGTGGACATGCCCACACACCTGTCCAGCGCCTCCCGGAAGTGCTTCCTCTGCACGTCGAACTGGAAGATGGTCCTCTCGCAGTCGGTGGAGGCATTGTCGCTGCCGCCATGTTTCTTCAGGAAGGCGTCAAAGCCGTTCTCCGCGGGATACTTCTCACTGCCCATGAACACCACTGAGAGACGCACGAGCAGGTCAGCAATTACATACACCAATCCGTTTAACAGTCAGTGGAGTCAGACACTCACTGTGTTCCAGAAAATGGGCCAAGCCAGGCAGGTCGTTAGGGTCACTGAAGCTCCCCACTCCAATACACAGAGCAGCGGCAGACTGAGAGAGAGAGAGAGAGAGAGAGAGAGAGAGAGAGAGAGTATAACTACACGAACATGCACAAGCGTGTAACATCACATTGAGGGAGTGACTATAACTACAAACAGTGTGAGTGAGACAGAGTACAACCACACAGTGTGAAAGATGGAGTATAGCTACACTTAGTGAGTGTGAGAGAGAACTACACAGTCTTACAGAAACATATTGCTTGCAGAGTTTGATGTCAAGCCATTTCACAAAACTTCACCTTTAAATAATTAAATGAACTCTAACTCTTGTTTCAGGATGAAGGCTGGCGAATAAAGCTTTATGAAATAACATCATTGAAAGACGTGTGTACAGTAATTATTAATGTAACCTGTATAAATCATTCAAAAACGACACCAACCTGTTTCTCCGACTTCCCTTTCTTCCTCTTCCCTTCACTGTCCTCATCCAGCTCCTCAAAATCACTGTCCTGCTCGTCCTCTTCCTCTCCCTCCTCCTCCTCTGTACCCTCCCCTGAGTCCCCTTCCTCTTCCCCACTCTCCTCTTCCTCCCCTTCCTCCTCTTCCTCCTCCTCCTCCGAGTCGTCCTCGTCGTCGGAGGCTGCCTTCCCATCTAATCGGCTGAAGTCTGAGATCAGCAGTGCTCTCAGCCCATTGGTCAGCTCAATGTACCTGGGGACAGGGTCAAAGTTCAAATCACACAGTCAGATACTGTAACTAATTTTTAAATAATTATCCCTAATAATCAACAGTTAAAATGAAGAAAAGCAAAATCTCAGTGCAAACAACAGATTTCTGCAGCACAAAAGACGTTGTGAATTAAAAAAAAATCCTACATCACTCATTTCATACAGCTAATAGTTTTCAAAGTCCATATACCTAGAGACATACTTATTCTTCTCTGTCCCTTTCACATACTCAGCTAGCCTCACTGGTTTTTCGTTCTACAAACAATGTAAACTATCTCCTCGTGGAAACCTGACTATTCTTTTAACAAGTGAAGACATGCAGGACAGCTCTTTGGTCCCATCCGTCATGGCTGACAAGTTCTGACTCTAAAATGGAAACAAAAACGAGTTGTTTCTCCTTTAAAGAGCTCTCAGACATGACAGTGGAAGCAAGTGGGCCATGTCTTCAGTGCTGGATTACAAAAACAATCACTGCAGTGAGCTTACTCTTCACATAAAGCATTCTAGCTGTTTTGACCTATTTTCCAGTACCTGAAATAAAGGACATTGATTATAGCTCACGGAGACCACAAATTACACTTACACAGGCAACATTTAGAGGACAGCAAGGTTAGCCAATAAATATCCAGCTTTCACATTTTGCTTCGGTCACTGAGAAGCTGAAAGTCTGCTTTTTGCCGGAAGGCATTCCATACGCTTCACATTTGGCAAAGCAGGGAAAATCATTTTCACTAGTGTTGTCCCCCGTTTTGTGGCGTTAGACATTAGAACATGTTGAATTTAGACTGGGGTCACCGGCCTCTGACAGAGTGAGGAAGATTCATTGGATGCACCAGAGTAATGTTTTACCCGGACAAAAATCACATCGCTTAGAAACGATACGGTCCTTTATACAGTATGCATGAAACTAAAACGTGCTTGTAAACGTTAAAATGTAATGTTTAACATAAGCTACCTGTACTGCTTGGGGTCACTTGGCGATTTGACAATCTGCGGGTCCCCGAGGTTTTCCCCTGGGTCCCGGGGTCCGGCGAGCAGGTGCGGCTCTCCCCGGTCCGCACCGGGCGGCTGCCCGGAGCCAAACGCATCGCTTTTGGACTTCTTCGTCTGGGGCATTCTCAGAAACGTCGAGACTTTGGCACTGTAGTTAGAATACACCGAACCGGGACATAAAGTGTGACACCTTACCGCTCTACCGATCACGGCAAAACCTCGCGTTAACCTGTACAGAGCAATGATTACACCAGCTAGGACCGAGCAGGAATCTACAACAGCTCCTTGTCAAATCAGATTCCCTGAAGCCAACTACTGGTGCCCAAATAACAGGCTTTCTGTCTAGCTCAGGTGGCTGATTAACTAAGTTATGGTTAAACGAACACAGTAATATAGCTAGGCTTTTCAGCCTGCCTGTTACTATGCTAGATACTTTGATATTGTAAGGCAACACAACTACAGCACAGTCGAACCGGAATTTAAATTCAGTAGCAAGCTGTAGCATTAGCGGAATCAAGTATGACCATACCAGCTAACATTAACTAGCTCAGCATTAACTAACAACCAAAGATCGCTGGCAAGTTATGTAGTCTATCTAGCTACTGCTATTGAAGATTTAAATAGCATTAGCTTTTCCGCTAATCCGACAGCCGGCCGGGTGACTGGCTAGCTAGACTGCCGCTGTAGCTCTGCTTTACGAATTATCAACACAACCGGGAAAGTCACATGTCAAACAAGCGTCAGCATCTGCTGCATTTGGTGTCCGGAAAAAGTTAACTGTATAGATAAAAAGTTGAACTACTCTATGTCCACTTTGTCATACCTCCCGTGTCGATGCGGGGCATCCGAAAATTTAGCTTTGGCACAGTGATATTGATGACCCATGCAAGAAGAGTTGACGTTATTGGACAAAAAGTTTGGACGTAGAAAAATGAAAGCATCGGATTGGTCCATACGATTCCCGAGGTGGGCCCCTCCAAATTGCCGAGAATAACCAGGAAGTAAGGTTGGTAGACCGGCGGCGGCAGCGCCATGTGCATGCAGCGTGTGAAGCTGCGGAGATGGTTAACTTGATTTACGGTCTCTTGTCAGACAGATGAAACCCTCACTATCTGCAGCACGTTATTCCCTCTTTCAGTGCATCAAACGTTTTAGTTTGTTAATTTAATTCTTATGACAAATCTTCTGATTTGTTCGTGGGCTTCTGTTAAGTGAGACGATTCGTAATGCACAAATAATTGTTGTATGAGTGTAACTAATAGTGTGTTTAGACTACCAGTCCTTACAGATGTTTGAAGGATCATTTTAAGTGATGACAACATACGTGTATCCATTGATGGAGAGGATCAATCTCGTGACGCCAGCTAGCGGTAGCGGAGAATAATTAGTCGAAGGATGCTGGTCATTAACTGCAGCCTAGCCCGTCAAATGACTGACGTGGTGTGTATCTTAATCTTTACAAACAGTGCTTTTCAGAACTAGTTGTGAGGGCTATCTCAGTATCAAAAGAGTTTCAAGAAAGAAGTTAGATTTTCTGATTTATTTCGCTCAGCAGTGATGATTCGGATAGAGACCAGGTCTACTGTATGGTGTGGAATACTGTGGAGAACATAAATGTAGACAAAATGACTTTAAATGGAAATAAATGCATATAAATATTCATGTCGATACATTCATTTATTTCTGTACACTACATTTATATAAAAGTAAAGGTGGTGCATCAAACAATATTCTAAGACAGCGTTTCTCAAACCTCTCCTGGAGTACCACTTGTCCTGCATGTTTTAGATCTCTCCCTGCTCCAACACAGCTGATTCAAATGATCAACTCGTTATGAACTCCTGAAGCTGCTTAACAACAAACTGATCATTTGAATCAGCTGTGTTGGAGCAGGGAGAGATCTAAAACATGCAGGACAAGTGGTACTCCAGGAGAGGTTTGAGAAATGCTGCTCTAAGACAATGAGATCAAATTGCACATATCACTAACATTGTCATTACAAAATAACATGAACACTGCATAGGACTAACCAATGGTACATAATATACTTGGCCCTCATTTTATTTGCACTTAATCTGTTGTGTCGACAGGCATAGTTGATTTGCAGTTACACCTTCAGCATTCACTCAGCTTGACATATGAAATAGCTCAACTGATAACATATAATATTCACTGTCAGAGACACTCACTGTTGATATTGGAGTTACAAAGGATATGTGGAATGTGTTTAATAAATATTCCATGTTTTTTTTAATAATGAGATATTATTTGTAATATAGAGGGTTATTCATATTGTTTGACAGCCAGTACCAGGCAAACAGTGCCTAAACATGTCACTTCACCACTGGTTCCATTTCAAAAGCACTTGAATTGGACTTCAGGATATAAAAAATCTCCTTTAGGAGTGTCTGCAGGGAAGCTATTATTTCCCTGCTGCTTGGCGCCCATTATGACTGCGTGCATCGATATTTATTACCTTTTTTAAGTTATTTGCCTATTATACTTACAAACTGATGACATAATGCTTTGAATACGTCATGGCAGAAACAAGAACAAACATGTATTTACAGAACATCAGAGTAAAAAGGAGTTAATATCAAAAAGTGTTATTATATTTAAAAACATAATGCCAAGCAGTTGTCCTAGACCGCAATATAACTGTGACATAACAGATTAAGTACAGAGTTTAACAAAAATCTACACAAGAAACATCACAGTCTTGTGTTAACGCAGTGCTACACAGTAATTCAAGAGCAAAATCTGGCTGCAACATCTACCATACATAAAATGACTAACAACGACCGGAAAGTGCAACGCTAAAATATATTAGATTTCGTTGCAGGATTGAGTTATCACATCTGGATACTATGCGTAGGACAGGTCCAAACCCTGGGTCCAAGATTAAGTCGAGCTTCTGTATTTACTGTAGGCTTCCTGTTTGAAAGCGGATTGACATTAGGTAAACTAACCCGCAAAACAAGCGACTAGCATATCACTGTAGTGAGCATGACATCCTGCATAGTGCATGATTGCTACGTTGCAAGCTGCTGCCAGTTTCCTCCCTCTGCTGTTCATTGTCGGCTTTTCCCTTGACGTCATATGTCTGGTCGAATCAACTTCCGGAGCCACGACTATGAGGGCGGGCTCATATATGAGTGACATCTCAACTGGCCAATCATACACCAGTTTGGGCCTGTTCATAGCGGTAGGCATTGCCACTGTTGCCGGGCGGGATTTCCGCAATAGCGAGTAATATGGCGAAGACCTACGATTACTTGTTTAAATTGCTGTTAATTGGGGACTCGGGAGTTGGGAAGACCTGTGTGTTGTTCAGATTTTCAGAAGATGCCTTTAATTCGACATTTATCTCAACCATAGGTACGTAGTTTTTGTTTTAACAGCGTCCGAGCCTAATGCTGGGACCCAGTGCGCTCAGACATGAACCGGAGAGCTACCCGACCGCCAGCTATAGGGGCAGTATAACCAGCTAAGCTAGTTGCTTACACAGAAGGTTGCTAGCCAGCCACTTAGCTAAACACCACTCAAAACCGCAGTCAGTTTTTCTGATATAAAAACAAAGATCATTGCTCGCTAGTTAGAATGCAGTGGATAATTGGTTTGTTGATGAATGTCATCATGGCGGAATGCATAGCTAGCCAGTTAGTTGCATTTAAGTCACCTGACATGGGGTAGCCGGCTAGTTAGCATCGCTAACATCGATAAACAGTGCTTTTAGTGATCAGCGCTCTGGCTAACTGCTTTTAAGACACAGCTAGTTATCAGTAACGTTAGGTACATCGTTTCCGTCTTCTGCTCTGTTTCTAACTGTACCCGCAGTTTAGCGGTGAGCGTATGTAGCTGTGTGCTTTCTACACTTCCGGAACAGCCTATCTTGCTGAAAAAGTTGAAAAAAACTTGTTGACTGTAATGGTATTTTAATCTTAGCCAGACTGCGAGTTTTTTTAAAGTAAGCTATGTAATTACATCGTTATGTAACGTTAGCTCACTGGTTACATGTCCTATCTGCAGTCTCATGTAGCTCGCGCATTTCCACATGCACAGCTAAGCATAGCGAAGCAGTTCAGGTAATGCGCGAGGGGACTCGAACCCGATGACTTCTGGTAACAAGTCGGGTTTCCATGACCACCGCGGTTATTGGACGGGGCACTGGGATGATAGCGCAGAATGGCGACAGAGGGAAATGGTGGTGGTTGTCTTAGTCTGGTGACTGTGTGAAAAAACGGTCTGTTTTGCCGTCAGTGCACACAAAGTGGCTGCGCTAATGGGCATTCTCTTTGTCAGACAGGACGAGGGATAAGCATGCATGGAGATATTTTTTGGGCAGGTTTGATGAGATTTGTTTATCAGCATTCATTCGATGTCACATTTGCGCCCTTATTCCATCTGCCAGACAGATATGCTCTCTGCAGCGCTGCAGGAGACCTGCTCTATATATTTTGATATCATATTTATAGTATCACTGTACATAGTAAAGCTTTTGCACTGTTTTGATGTCTTTCAGTACTTGTTGTTTTTATCTCTGATTGTACTAAGTGTTGTATCCGTATGGAGCACCATCAATCACACCAAAAAAAATCCTTGTAGGGACAACCTACTTGGCAATAAACACGTTTCTGATTCTGATTCTCTGAGAAACAGAGCAGATATCCACAGCCTCACTAAACTAAAATGGCCATAACAGTTTGCCAGCCATCCAGATAATCCCGTTCCCTGGATCAGTGAGAGTTTCCCAGCACCACAGCAGCAGCCATGAGAAACTGTCTCAATGTCAGCAGCCTGTTACCTGCAGACCTGAAGTTCTTCCTCTGTTCTTTTCTTTTCTCATAGGCATTGACTTTAAAATTAGAACAATAGAATTAGATGGAAAGAAGATCAAGTTACAGATATGGTGAGTTGGGATTCTGATCTCTTTTTTCAGTAGTGTGCCGATGTGTTTTGCTTTGATAAAGTAGCCTGCACGTTTGGCTGCAGGGTGGAGGTTATGGAATGTAAATCTTGGTATTTGTCAACTCACGGTGACGAGCATCTCTGGGTTCATGCACCTGTGTGTGAGTGTGCTTTCAGGCACGCCTGAGTTAGCTTCAGTCGCTAAACGCTGTGCTGTTGTGGCTTCCAGGGACACGGCGGGCCAGGAGCGCTTTCGAACCATCACAACGGCCTACTACAGAGGAGCCATGGTGAGTGGGAACCACACCCAGTTACATCACCTGTCACCCCGCCCTGGGGCCCCGCCCACATGGCTGAGAACTTCACAGCTGGCTGCTTTGTGTGGAGCGGTGTTCGGATTTTAACTTCTGAACTCCCCCCAACTCTTTCCCAGGATTAGACCTTGCAAAATTCTGCAGCTGCCTATTCCCTACTCAGTACCACACAGAGCTGACTGCTGACCACATACCTGGTGGTTCATGCTCACGCTGGCCTTGTTCTGATTGCAGGGTATAATGCTAGTGTACGACATCACTAATGAGAAGTCCTTTGACAACATCAAGAACTGGATAAGGAACATAGAGGAGGTACGTGTGCGGGATTATCTGCTGGCGTCACACTTTGCCTTTTGTTCAGGGAGTTGATTCCTGAGTGATTTTAAGTGTTGAGGTACTGCAGTGTATGCATGCAGCTCCCACACTATGCATTAACTGTAACTTTACTGTGTAGTTTTGACCCATCATCAAGAAAGAGAAGAAAGGGTTTTGTCAGGATTGGGGGTTGATGGTGGTGTGCTCTCTCTCTCTCTCTCTCTCTCTCTCTCTCTCTCTCTCTCTCTCTCTCTCTCTCTCCCTCTCTCCCTCTCTCCCTCTGTCTCTCTCTCTCTCCCTCTCTCTCTCCCTCTCTCTCTTTCTCTCTCTCTCCCCCTCTCTCTCTCCCTCTCTCTTTCTCTCGCTCTCTCCCTCTCCCTCTCTCGCTCTCTCTCTCGCTCTCTCTCTCTCTCCAGCACGCCTCTGCTGACGTGGAAAAGATGGTTCTGGGAAACAAGTGTGACGTGAATGAGAAGCGGCAGGTGTCCAAAGACCGAGGAGAGAAGGTGAGAGCGGGGACTCCCAGCAGTTCCTCTCACAATCCTGTTTCACCGGGCCAAACCCCGCGGCCAGCCGCCGCTAAACTAAAACTCTCAGAAATAAAGCTGGAAGTGTGTCAGTGGTTAACCCTGCCCTGTTATGAGTAAAGTTATGCCAGCAGGTTAAACCCAGAAACTTTTTCAAAACATAAGCAAAGGGGACACAGCTTTTGGAATGTCCAAATGCATTAGAGAGAAATTGCTACAGTTACAGCCCTTATGTGTGTGTGTGTATACGTAACGTAAAGGTAACATGACTAACTCCTCCTCCTGACAGTGCAGCTCTTACCCGTTCCAACACTGTGCCTTCCTCCTCATTGCAGCTGGCGCTGGAGTATGGCATCAAATTCATGGAGACGAGTGCCAAGGCCAACATCAATGTGGAGAACGTGAGTGCAGCTCCTCTCTGGGTGCTGCTCAGCTGAGAGAGCACAGCTGCACTGCCCTGTGTGCTGTAACCACAGGGACAGCCACACCTCCACGGATGACTGCACTTCAAGTCTGATAGGGGAAAATGCTGACTTCATTAAATAAGCAGTAATTCGGGATTTGAAGTGAATTAATTTTGAACGTTGCACGTGTAGCCATATGCATTTCCTCCTGCACCCTTTTCCTTACAAGCTGTTTGCTCCTTGAGGAAACGTCGTCAATCTGCCCCTTGAAACATTTTTTGGGAATCCTGAAAAAATGGCCCTCATTTTGACTACCACGGTGTCTTTGTGTGTCTCAAAACCCTGTTTTCTGGTCATTTTCAGGCATTTTTGACCCTCGCCAGAGACATCAAAGCAAAGATGGACAAGAAATTGGTATGATTTTTTTTCTTTGCTGTTCTTTGTCACTGTGAATGATGTCTGAATGAGTTTTTAAAAGATGGAATTTTTGATTGGAATTTTTTAATACATACACGCTGTTAATTATTGACACCTGTGTGTATCACATATGCAAAATGGATGACCTCTGACCTCCCAGAGGGTTGGGCACGCGGGCCAACCGAGGGTAAATGCATGTAGTGTTGATGACATCCCTGCTGTGGTGGGTGGGGCATGGGCTTTCAGCTTCATGTGGGCTGACCCGGGTGGGTGTGTGTGTGTGTGTGCGTGTGGGCTTTCAGCTTCATGTGGGCTGACCCGGGTGGGTGTGTGTGTGTGTGCGTGTGGGCTTTCAGCTTCATGTGGACTGACCCGGGTGGGTGTGTGTGTGTGTGTGTGCGCGCGTGCGCGTGTGTGTGTGTGTGTGTGCTTTCGGCTTCATGTGGACTGACCCAGGTGTGTGTGCTTTCAGGAGGGGAACAGCCCCCAGGGGAGCAGTCAGGGGGTGAAGATCACCGAGCAGCAGAAAAAGAGCAGCTTCTTCCGCTGTGTCCTCTTATGAGGACCTTGGCCTTACCGTCCGGCCCCACCCACCAGCCCATCGACCTGCCCACAAGCCCTGCCCACAAGCCCATCAACCCGCCCACCAGTCCCGCCCAGAGGCTGGACACAACTGGACTGTACTCACTCAATATCCTCTTTCCCCTCCCTCTTCCTCTCCCTCTCTCTCACTCCCTGACTCTCAGTGTTCCTCTCTGTTCTCCTGCTAGGCCAGGGTTGTCTGTGTATGTGTGTTGGTTTTCCTTCCAGTTGTTGCCCTTTGCTCAGTTTGTTTAGTTGTCTCCGATGGCCACATGTTTGTTTACAGCTTTTCCCACAGTGCTTTGTGCTGAAATGTCTTCTGAAAATGATGCAGAAACACAGCCTTTAGCAGAGAGTTATCGTTGGCATAAATGTCGCGGTCAGAATGAGTAGCGTGATTGTGTGGGTCCCCCCTGCAGCCGGTGTGCCGTTGGGTCCCCCCCTCGTGGGTTCAGTTTGACCCGCTGGGCTGGGGACTGCCCGCACTGCGATCTCCGGTGGCTGCAGATCTCGCTGATGACGTGGCGTAGGAAAGCTGACGTGTTTAAGAACGGCCTGAAGGGTCAGTGTGAGGCATTTCGCTGCCCTGTGTTTGTGTGGATGCTTTACCGCATTTTGGCCAGTCTGTGGTCTGTGATGCCCCCCCGCAATCCCCCCGGTGTATAGCTTTTCCTAATTGTGCTACTGCCAAGGAAAATGCCCCCTGCTGAGCTGGACTAGGCCAGCATCTCCCCTGAGTGTTGCATTTGTCACACAAAGTCAAACATCAGGTGAACTCGCGAAGGACATTTTCCAGAAAGTTTTTGCACTGTCAACCTGCCTGGCATCTTCCAGAGGCTGGCACAACATCAGTCTTGCTCGGTTTGCTGTGGCTCATTTTTGTGAAAGCCAAGTGATCCTCTTGCAATGAAACTTGTACCCCGGCTCTTCCTGGACATCAAAACTCCCCATTTTTACACCCCCCGTTTCGTTCCTTCACAGTCACGTGTGCTCCCCTGCCATCCCTCCCCAGTGTTGCTACTCCACGGCTCCTTCTTGGAATTGTTATAATGTCCTGCTCCTGTGTCACTCAACCTCATGTGATCTGTCACTGGTCTCTAAAGCATTTTCCAGACAGTGTGTTCCCAGTAGTAGCGGAACGTCAGGGGGTGAAACAGAACCTTTGGCAGGGTTCTGAGACCCCCTGCATGGTGTAATACCTGCTCCCCTCTCACCTGCTCTGCTCTCCCACAGCCTCCTGCACCTGTTTGTTCCTGAGGCTGAGTGACCTGTGTAAGACCTCACTGTGCATTCCATCCAACATTCCACATTTCCTGTGTGTGATAAAACTTTGTGGTGCTGCAGCCCTTCAGAGCCAAAACTAGCAGTCAAAATCGTGTTCCCTCTTCCACTCTTGTTAAGAGTTTGTATGATAAAACCTCAGCACTGCTAAGCAGGGTAATACAGCAGTGTTAAAATAAGCACATCCTGAATTCCACCGTCTGTGTCTGTCTTGCGCGTGGCTAGAGTATGTGGACAACTTCTGTCGGGTTTGGTCACCCTAAAGCAAAAATGGAGCATACAGATGGCTCTCATTCCAATATTCTTCCATTACCTTACAGTCAGTGACGTAATTAGTGTTATTAGAATTATACTTGAAGATTTATTTTGCTTTTCTTAACATTCCGGAGCTCTGCTGTGATTGGTGGGTTTGTGTGTCGGTCCCTGCAGCCTTTCTCGGACTTACTGGCACTTAAGCTTCCTCAGGTCATCCTGTGCCAAGCGACACCCTCACTGTTAGACAACAGCTTTTCCTTATAGTTTAGGTAATAATATACATTGAAAATAACAGGTCTTAACTGAGCTCTTCTGACATTTCAGCTGCTGGTTGGAAGTAGTTAGTAGTTCAGTAGGTTTCATTTTGCTGTGCAAAGTGGTCATACTTCTGTTTGCATTAATGTGGGCAGTGCTTTGTGGTAGTAAGTGATGGACCAGTCTGGTTCATTGAGAGGGGATCACAACGGGTTGGGTTTCAATCTCTGCACTGTAATTGTTTGCCATTAATTTTGAGGACTGAGTTTAAGCAGCCAAACAGGATTGAAGTATAGCTGTTTTTTAATCAAAGTTACTGAAGGTGATGGGAATCATCGTCTCAGACAGCTTCTGCATCTCCGTCAGGCCCAGGTCTGAGGCTGGGGATGAACATCACTTTGCCAGGACTGAATGCAGCTCAGTGTTTGCTCTCAGCATGCAGCTGGTGTGCAGAGAGCCCTGATGTTTTTCCGTTTCACCACCTGGGGGCAGGAGTGATGTAGATGCAGGTTAGGGTTCTCCTGTTTTAAAAAGTCTGCTCACTGCTGAATTTGTCAAACAGAAGTTTGATAGCCCTGATGCCAGCATGGACTATCAAATCTCCAAATGGCCTTGCAAAGCACTTGTACCTTATTTCTCCACTAGACGGCAGCACTGGTTGTGAACAGCATGCTGAGTTAGCACCACCCAGCGTGAGAATAGGATGGTCTGTGTTTGGTTCTTTAAGATGAATCTGGAAAGTTCCGCATCGCATGCAGTATTTTTAGTTGTGTTGCGAGAGGTGAATGCAGGGAGAAAAAATGTAAGTTGGAGGATGCTGGTGGAATAGAGTGATCTTAACCAAACATAAACACCATGAAACTGAGTGACACCTTTTAAAAACTATACAGCAGTTTCCATATGCACAGGTCTCTGCCATCTGATGCACTTTTTTTTCTAAG
This sequence comes from Megalops atlanticus, assembly GCA_019176425.1. Taxonomy (NCBI): domain Eukaryota; kingdom Metazoa; phylum Chordata; class Actinopteri; order Elopiformes; family Megalopidae; genus Megalops; species Megalops atlanticus. The sequence continues at coordinate 887,342 of CM032896.1, forward strand.
AAAGATGAAGCAGTTTCAGTTTCCCAGAGGAGGCAGTGCGGTCGAGAGTCCAGTTCAAGGGCACCTCTTCACCAAAACTGATCACTGAGGACAGGAGGAAAGTGAATGCAGATTGAAATGATGTGTCGTCTGGTGTCTTTACGCTGGGATTGTCCGCTCTGTCCTGCGCTCTGTCTGCTGCTCCCACATCATTTGTGTTGTACCTGTTCAGAGTAAATGTCAGAATTCTACTTGATACTTGATCTCTAGCTCTTAGCAACTATGCATCACAGAACAGTCAGAGACCTCTGCTTTGTGTGTGTATGTGTGTGAATGTGTGTGTGCATGTGTGTACACACAGAAAATAACTTTGAGATTTGGAATGGGTGGTCTGAGATTCTAGGAGGAAAAAAAGCTTTTTATTATGTGCACCTTTCTTGTTACCTGTGCTAATAACTGCGTCTAACGACCTTATTTAATGTGGAATTCAGTAGCAACTTCTTCAAGTAGTATGTACATACAAAAGCAAATATAGTGTGCAATTGCTTATGAAATTTGCTTATGAAAACTCAGTCACCTTTTGTCTCCAATATTCAGACAATATTCATGGTGTCATTCATTTGGTAAACTTTAGTTAAACTTTTTTTAAGGTGTATCCATAACAGTAATTCAGCTGTTAAATGCTTTATTGATGTTTTTAGGTATGGATATGGCTCAGTTATGAGGGCTGTTGAATCGCCTCTAACTGGCAGAGTGGAGAGGATATGTGCAGGAGTGACCGTGGTCCTGCGGTCTGCAGGAGTGACCGCGGTCCCGCGGTCTGCAGGAGTGACCGCGGTCCCGCGGTCTGCAGGAGTGACCGTGGTCCCGCGGTCTGCAGGAGTGACTGTGGTCCTGCGGTCTGCAGGCCGTTGTGGCTCTGATCTCTCTCATCCAGCGCAATCACTCGCCCTCAGAGCTTCTGCCTTTATTTTCTTCCTCTTTTTTTCAGTATGATACATATCTCTTGCATTCCTTATCTGTGACCACATTCTACATTCTAACTAAATTGTTGATGGTGGGATGAGGAGAACATTGAAATTACATTTTTAAAGCAATTGTAAATAACATTAGCTGAAGAAAAGAGATTTACCTTGATTGTACTGTACTTTCTAAAATTGTATTGAAATTGATCTACAGCTCTGTAGATAATGTGATCTTTTGACAATTTATTAAAATAAGATTCTTTTAAAGTGTGACGTGGTTCGGTGTTTGTGTTGGGACTGATGGGGGTGGTGAGGACACCCTTGGCCTGCTTCTGAAGCAGCATATTAAAAACAGCAGAATCATGAGCGTATGGTATTCACGATCTCTCCACACAGACGGGCCTCACCTCTCAGCTGTGCACCAGGGTCTCCATTCTGCGCTCCTCACTAACACACTGCCCTCTATTTACTCATACCTTTACTCAATTTGGGCAAAAACATGACTGACAGAAACTGACTGGACTGTTTGCTCAGAGAGATGGGGAGATATGCCTGATTTCAATACTAACGCCTGAAAAGAGCAGCAGACATATGGGGGCCTCTGCTGCACTGAGCAGCTGAAGGAGCCCCTGCTTTAGAGAGACTGTCCTGCCTGCATGCAGTGCAGAATGCCAGATTCACTGCATTCACTGCGCAGACGCAGCTACACTGACACTATAATGTTACTCTGCAGCTGCAGGTGATTTCATTCATTTCATTTCCGCACTATAAAAAAGATATCGAAGCTCTTGAAAAAGTTCAAAGAAGGGCAACTAAATATAATGAAAGCTATGAGGAAAGACTCAAGTTACTTAACCTATTTAGACTTAGCGAGAGGAGGCTTAGGGGTGATTTAATTGAGGTTTTTAAATTTATAAAAGGATTCAATAAGGTTAACTATAATAGATTTTTTAGGGTGAGTTCAGTCTGTAGAACAAGAGGACATAAATGGAAACTAGTTAAGAGTAAGTTCCACACTGATATAAGGAAATATTATTTTACACAAAGAGTTATCAATATGTGGAATAGGTTGCCAGGTCATGTAGTTGAGGCAGAGACCCTTGCTGTGTTCAAGTCTAGACTTGATGCAGTTTTGGATACTCTTTAATTAAGAAATGGCGAGCTTAGTTGGGCCGAGTGGCCTGTTCTCGTCATAATATGTTCTTATGTTCTTATGTTCATTCCCAGCTGAGACAGGCTCCATAACCCTGCAGCTCCACTCACAGTCCTGCCTCTTACTGTAAGGGTGGCTTCCAGAATAACAAAAGAAACAAACACCATACACAAATACAGAGCCAGGGACTGTTTTACTGAAATATATTAAAGTGATTAACATTTAACATTAATGTTTCTTGGAAACCAACATGTAAAAAAAACCCTAACAGGTATATAACGTATGTTTGAACCTCTCCTCTTTCAGCTTAAGATCTATTGCAGATCTATCAATGATCTCAGGCACTTAGAGTGTCTACAGTAAAGACTGGATAACCTACTAACCAAAATACAGATCTGTGTGTAGAAGTTGAGCTATAGAATCGTTAAGGCACTAAAGTACATTAAGACATCAGTATATAGTGTGTCATTAACCAACAATAAGCAAGAGACTAAACCTGTTTAGTGTTCAGGGCTCTTCACACAATACTAGTCTCTCACATGTGTCTTTTCAAGACACTGACTTGGACAATCCAATAGGTCACTGAGGCTGAATGTGATAAAATAAGAAGTTTGCTCCTGATGTTGTTGTTGTTCCATTGTCCTAGAGGTGTCTGCCGGGGTCTGATGGCCACTGTGACACTGTCCTTCTGACCATCATATCCTTATATGGAAGGTGCTGTAAGAAAGATGAGAGTTAGGTGAAGATTCGTATCACTTCATCAAACCCAGCTGTGTCTGTAAACCTGAGGATGCAGCTGAGACGCCCAGGAGGGTTGCCAGTTGAGTGGTCAGAAGGACAAAAACAATGGAGTTAACCATCAGAGAACAGTGAGATGTCAGATGAACCCCTGCCATGTCCAGCAGGAAGGAACCTCAGGCGCTGCGGCAGTGTAGGGAAGGCAGTGGCAGAACACTGTGTTTAAAGAGTCCTGTACACAACCCCTTGGGCAGTCTGGTGCAACACCTCTGTCAGACGGAGGACACACTGAGGGTGGAGCTCTAACCTGAGGAAGTCGGGGGCACGGATGATCATGTGCTGGAAGTCCTCCAGAGAGAGGCGGCCGTCGTTGTCCAGGTCGGCCTCGTCGATCACCTTCTCACACACCATGCGCACCTCCTCCTCCGTCAGCTCGTTCCTCGTCAGCTTGTTCAGGGTCTTCTCCAGGTCTGAAGTGCAGATGTAACCATCGTTGTTGAAGTCTGAGAGGGGAGGCAAAGAAAGAAATCAGTGATGGAGTCTCTTGCAAGCAAAGATGGTGGATTTTTTTTTTTACATAGCAGTAAAGGACATGTTTAACAGTTACATCTTTAATCATTGTGTCTGTCAGACATGGTGTCACAGTTTCCTTCCTGTGACTGCAAGCAATGTCACCCTGCAAGTAATGGGCTCAGAGCTCCTGAAAGCTGATCATTTCCAAGGCCGTCTACCAGTGTGAGGACCAGGGGAACTCTCACCCCATCTGCTTAGCTGGGGTGTGGGAGGGCTGCGGCTGCAGCGGGTTCCTTGGACCGAATCGCAGAAACAGACAAATGTGTTCCTTTTAGCAGCGGTGAGAAAAGGGCTAATTCACTGCCACGGTTCTGTAGCTTCCTTTTATAGTAAGCCAACACTGCCATGCCCCCGTTCCCTTCCTCAGGCCCTGAATAATGCAGGAACCCTCTCAGTGACCCGTGACCACTGCCGTGCTGTAAAACAGCTTCCTCTGTCAGCACGGATTAATTAGCGGCACGTTAGCGCAAAAAGGGGGCGCCCAGACAAGCCCTCTCCCACAATGGCCGTATGAATAATTCTAATATGCCATATCAATAATCCCTCACTGGCCTTTTCACTGCCTCCGCTTCTTTGCTCTGCGAAATATCCTTTGGGTGGTTCGTATTTTCCCCGGTTACAGTAATAATATCTATTCTGTGTAGGCCGCTCTGATTGCTCTTGTTTTGGTGATCTTCGTAAGAGCAGGTGGGTAAAGCCTTTCCAGCATATTGCTACATACTAAAACGGGTTTTAGCACGTGGCAATATGATACAAAGGCTAGATTCAGTCTAACTGCAACGTGTCTTTTCCCTTGACTTTGAATAGGGCTTAAAAAAATGAAGAAAAACACCCCCAGTGTCTTCATTTAATAATAATCTGGAATTTAGTTTTTAAAGTGACGTGCATTTTGTATTATTACATTTTTGTTCCTATTTAGTCAGCAGTATGAATACATTTGTAGGGCACTGTTTATTAGACTAATACCGCTGAGTTTTTAAACTGGTTTTAAACAGTCATTAAGCAAAATTAATTGGATTCATAATTCATAATTATTTTTGTAGTTAGTCATGAATAAGCCCTGAAAAAACATCCCGATAAGAGACTAAAAAGTCTCTAAACACCGGTAATAAATTGAAGCTAGTTTTAGAAAAAGTTATTGTGCTGGAGTGACATTCATGGCTAACGTCATCTTGGAAGAGTTGGCGAGTACACTTGCAAAGGAAAAACCACATCTACAGTGTCTGAAACAGACTTCATCATTACTGACCATAGATCTTAAAGGCGTAATAGGCTTTCAGATCTCTGGGTGCCATCTCACTCAGCACAGAGAACATGTCCAGAAAATCGTCCAGGGTCATGTTCCCCTCGCCATCCTCCGAGAAAACCTCGGCGATCCTCTGACGGAACGGGTTGTCCTGCAACGCAAGGAAGCACACCGAAAAACATCGCGTCAGTGAGAGAAAGCCTACGGGATAGCCAACAACGCGGGACAAGTAACACAATAATTTATTTTTTAATCTTGCACTTGGGACACAGGTTATTATAATCTCATCATCACAGTAATATTATAATCCGTGAGAGTGATGCTGTCAACGAAAACAGATGTTCCGGCCATCCCTTTCTGAGGGTAGTGCTGCTGTATAGTGTAACTCGCTTAATCGCTTGAAAATGTGCGCCATTGTCGCTGTCACGGCGGCTCATTAACATCGTGCGCAAAGCGGCGGATAATAGCCCGCGCTGCGTTGAACGCGAGCCCCGGCGCTTTATTCCCCGCCCGCATTTAAAGAGGATCGGGTGACGCATCACCCCTCCAAACTCCCCGCAATTAGCACGTGATTAATTATTGACGGGCATTCGTGACAGGTGCGGCCGGAGGGGGGGCATGCCTTCAGCTCGGGCATGCTGCCAATCAGCTCGTAGGGCAGCTTCACATCTGGCTTGTTGGTGTAGTCTAGCGGCACCAGCTGGGGGGCCAGGTCTCGGTACCGGTGGAACAGCCTGGAAGAACAACGATAATGTTGACAATGTTGACAACAGCGTGTCTGGGCTTTTGAAGAAAAAAAGTTACAAGGCAACATTTAATCATTCTGAAAGGAAAAGCATTTTAATTGAAATAGTATATAATGGTTAGATTTATGTCTTATGTATGATAAATTACTTTTTATTTCACGATGTCGATTCTCTGCATCACCTGAACTAAACGAAGTTCATACATCAGTAAAGGGCAACCCTGCGGTATAGACTTACAGACTTCAAAGCATGACTCGATACAGGTTAAGATAGTAACCCCCTGATCATGTTCTTAAGAAAGGTTTGTGTTATCGTAAGATAGCTTCTTTAGTTTTCAGCTGCTTTCAGAGACACTCAGGCACAGAACACAGCTCATTCTGCAGTGAAGGCTCATTCATCCAGAACGTGACAAACTACAAGTGAATGGGTTTTGAGCAAGACAGTGCATTCCTCCAGTTTGTCCTAGATTGCAGGTTTAGACATTATTTTGAGGCAGAACTTGTAGTAGTCAGAAGGTGACAGGTTCAAGTCCCAGCTGAAGTGCTGCTGTCTTAATTGCACCACTCAGCAAGGAATGAGTGACACCATTAAAATTAGTGCTGCACTACGCAAGACATTTATCAGCACTCAGTCAAACAGGGTTCTGAGTTTCTCCACATTGAAAATATTTCTTACCTTAAAATTTCCTTTCTGGTAAAAAATGTACAGTCCTACAAAAACACAAACACATGAATAACAGCAAGCATAAGGTCAGCAAGCTATGAAACATTATGTTTCTCATTCTGCTAACAGAACATCAGAGCTGTTTTACCCTGAGAGCAGAGTGATATGCAGAATTCACATCTGTCTATTTGAAAATGTAGAGAGAGATTTCAGAAAATTATTCAGACATCACACCATTAATGAAGGAGGTGTAAAGGTGGCCAGGTGAGCCAGGTGAGGAGGAGGAAGGGCAGAGAAGGAGGAAGGGCGCACCTGATAGGCATCCAGCTGCAGTGGAGTAAAGATGGTCTGTTTGTTTCCCATCCTCTCCCACGCACACGCCCACACTCTGCCCGCGATAAGCCTGCGAGACCTGCCGATATTTCAGATATGAAACGAGGGGACAAAGGAGTCCTGCAAATGCGGGGGGACATGGTGTGGTGGGGGCAGGGGCGATCGGGTGTCTCTGGCCCACAGCCCCTTTAGTTCCTCATTGTAATGGAAGCATTTCATCGTTTTCACTGATCTGAATAGCAGCCCCTTTGAGAGGGACAAGGGCTGTCGTCCAACACTATCGGGAGGCATATCAGGCCGGTGGCCGCACTGTGGCCCTGTGTCTGCCTCTCCTCTGTCTGCGGCTCGGGTTACAACTGGGGAACAGCCATTAAAACACTGTCTGCAGCTCCGCTCCCACCCGGCATGCAGCTGCTCAGAGCAACAGGACTCACTTATTACTGCCTCACACCGTGCGAGCACACACACACAGAGCCAGTCATCTGCTGGATAGCACCTCTGTAGTAGTTTGTTTCTTTTGTGACTTGTTGTATTCTTCTTTTCTTTTGAGGCTAGTGTCTGAAACTAAATAAAAATGCATTCACTGACAAACGAATTTTCCTTTGCGAGATCTTAAATTGTCCACCTGAATAAAGGCTTAGCAAAATTAAATAACTCGTAATGTCAATATATTATTAGTTTTCATATGTGTGAGAAAAATAACAACTGCAATATTAGTAATGCCAGCAACCAGCAACTCTGTATTATTTTCAGTTTATATTCTCAGGTGTTACCAGAAAAGCCTGCCACTGACACAGAAGTAAAAGGAATTACAATGTATTGCACACAGATGCAACAGAGAAACATGCACAACCAGACCCTTAATGTATGCTGTGACTCTAGTGTTAAAGGAGATAGAGAAATGAAAGCTTTTACCTTTGGTGGTGGTCTGTTTGACAGCTCTCAGGCCAGGTGTTAGCAGCTGCCCTGTTTCTCCCTGTACAACGTTCTATTATACCATCCTGCCAATAAATTTGAAGTGATTGCTTCAGGACACCAAATCATTTACAACTTTAACTTATTACTCACATCAAAACTAAATCTTGAGATATTTCCATTCAAATCTATCAGTGGGTGGCTCCACTTGATTAATGGAACAAACAGTGATCAGAGTAAGATGCTTTCTAACCCAGGGGCAGTGGGGTCTCTCAGGTGTGTGCTCCCCAGGGGCAAAGGTGAGCACACAGTTTGAAGGTGGATTTGTTTGCTACCAGTAGAATATTTGTGGTTGATTAAATCACATATATACAATACAGTATAAGGACTTTGATATATAAGAACCTTTGATTAAGTGGGTTGATAAGTTTCAAATTTCCTTTGATACCTGTATGTAGATAAGAGATATTAAAGGGAGAATTTTGGGTTTCAGTCAATATCTGTAACTCTCAATTTGATAGCTCACAGATGATATTTTGATTAACTATTGATCGATCATAAATCAGCCTGCATTCTGTGCCCAGTCCTTTGCTCCCACTTCATTTGGACATGCTACAGCTTCCCAGCCAATCACATGCAGGTATACATTGCTCAGAGGCCAATCACAAGTAGCATAGGTGGTGCCAGGAAGTGCAGCCACACCCCCACATCTGCGTTCACCGCACCGGCAGAGAGGTCTGCTGATGGAGAGACATGCAGCCACAAAGTGCACTTCATACAACCCAACTGAAGAGCTTCATTGCTGGGGAAAACCCCCCCCCCCCAATAGGTAACCATCACAGAAATTGCATATATTGTCAATGTTTATATCACGTAAGCATTACCTTCAAAAACAATAAAATTAACGTCTAAATACAGTTGTATATTTCAAGATTTATATATGACAGAAATCAGCCTGTGATTTCAGTATGTGTGAGCTGTTTACAAAAGAAAGTTACAAAGTTTGTGTGTATGGATAACAAGTCACACTTGAACCGCACTGGAAATTTTAGGCAGATAATCTCAGCCTGATAATCTTCTGGAAACCAATTAAGTGTGCAGTACTTACTGGCCCAATGGAGCACTCAGAGAATGGCGAATACTCATGGGGGGACCCTGTAAAAATTTTACGCCACGCAGTGCCCCTGGCAGAGAGCGGGCGGGAAGGAGCCGGGGCGGGAGCGCTCTGCAGGGACACGCTGGGGAGGATCAGTCTGATCAGCTGCTCCTTCGGCTGCTCCTTCAGCTGCTCCTTCAGCTGCTCTCCACGCTGAGAGGAACAAGGTGCTGATCATGCTTATCTCAGCTCAGATAGCCCCTTAAGCAGCTTTCAGCCTCCTAAACACCTCCCATTTCCCAAAGGGGCAGACAGCATTAATCATCTTTTCTGTTGTAAGGTGGGGGGTTAAGGTCTTCACAGCACCCCAACCTGAGACAAAAACAGTCTTAAGCAATATGAACATGACCAGCAGGGGGAGCCAAGCTAAATGGAATTGATTAACCAGGCAGTTAAACCTGGAAATGTTATGTTGTGTCAAACATTTTGCATTTGTTTGATCATTAAAAGGTGACAATAAAGCCTCACTTCTTTAAAACCACATCCATCTGCCTGTGAGTTTGTTTCACTGACAGATTTGACCTGCCTAAGATGTATTAGCCTATAGAAATGAAACCTCATCACTAATGCATTGTTTCCTGTTGTCAGGTTGACATGACCCAACTGTATATCTTAAAAATAACCTGAAAGATTTTTTTTGCCACATTACTTTAAAATGGTTAATCTTGGTTCCTTCTTGGGGGAGGATATTATTCAATTCTGTAACCTGGTAGGCAACAAATACAACCATAAGCTCATTGCCAACAGTTCAAATTAAATTACTTTGCATAAACATTTTCCCATAAATCGTGAAACATCCATGCAAGCAAGACCAGGGTTACAGTGGCAAGAAAAACAAAAAGGACAAAACAGGACAGTAACACAAGATTCAACACTTCATTTGAATGCAAAATATCTTATACTCCTTATCCACTGCAATCTGAGAATTTGCTGAGCATTTGAAGTGTTTACCATCTGAGGACTGTGCAGCTTTCTAGAGATCCCTCTGTCCATCTGTGGATATGGAGTGACTGTCTCATGCTGCTGCTTATTGTGTCTGCCCTGGACTGAGTGCTCTCCTCACTGTAAACTGCCTGCTGTCAGTGAAAATAATAAGGCAACCAGTGCATCCACAAAAGCGAACACTGAACAATCATCATTCCTGAATGATTTCCACAGCATCTACACAACGGTGGATAATGGAGAGCTGAGCTTCTCAGCTCTGTATAAATACATGTGAGGCCGACATTCTGGGCGGGGCTTGATTCTTGTCGTAACGTTGTTTTCGTCCAGTCAGAGCCAGACAAAGCATCTCATTGACCTCGGTTGTTGTAATCCGTTTCAATGGGAAAGTTTCAATGGGAAGCCCGGTTTCCATGCTAAAACTGGGCTAACTTGAACTGACGGGTAATACAGTATGCCAGACAAAATATAGTCATTTTTCACAAGATTTTGAATTTACAAAAACACTCCGAATATTAATAATAAATCATGTTTTAAACACACACCATGACATGCTTACCGCCCATATGTTTATCTGAATAAAACACACCAGTAAATGCACCTTCCGCCAGGCTTTTTCATATTCAGGTGATAAAAGACGAAAAAAGCCCACGACACTGGAATTTATTCCTTGTTCAGAAACATGTTTCTGAACGTGTTTTATGCCAAATAATTATGCATTTATGCCAGATGCATTTATGAACATCTATGAAACAACTGTCATCCTTGATAGGTTATTCAGTATATATGACTGAGTCCAAAGCACCCAAACAACTCAAATAATTTTTAGAAGTGGAATGCCGATCACCCCAAACTTAAACTATGAATTTTAACATTTTTGGGAGGATCAATCTGGACTTAATCGCTGCCATTGAGAAGTTGAAACCAATTTTAAGTTAACTGCGACAAATTTAACATGCAGATTTAGCGTTTAACCTGGAATGTTTATGAACCTTCATCAAAGTTTTTTTGTATAAAAGGTTTTTTTTTGTCTAAGCCTAGTTTGTGATTACAGTAGCAGACGCCAGAAAGAAATGACTCTCCTCAGTGTCACGTTGTGCATTAAAGCCTCTTAGCTGAGGGTGTAGCTGCTGACTGATAATGCTTAATTGCGCACGTGCAGCCTTCAGTCTGGATCGCCCTTGAGTTAAGAGCGCATGAAGGATCCGCAGGGAACAGGTAGGCTTTCAGTATTCACGTGTTATTATTTTAGGGGAGGACATAACATGTAATTATTTCAAGGGTATAAGCCATTATAAGCAATATTTCGAATGGATTTTAAAGTTTTGTTTTTTTTTTCTGTCATGATTAACTTAGCCGAGACGGTCTTACTAACAGGCTCGGCGCCAGGAGAAAATACAGAGGTGTGCAACTGCAATCCGCGGGGGTGCACAAAAAGTCACAAACACCATGTACACATCGGGATATAAGGAGAAAACTGGGGGTGCACTGAGGTTCATCTGAGGGTGCAGTGCTTACTAAACATAACAATACGTGTCTGTCAGTAATCTCTCCAAACACTTGATGTAGGTTAGGAATGACATCTTGTTCAAAAACTCTACAGCCACAGCAGAGGGAAACACAGCAATGCCGTCTCTTTCTGCCAGCTAAGAGGGAACTTATTATAATTCACCCACTTTTCCGTTGTCGTTCACGAGAACTCCAGTATGCAGCGGAAAAGGTAGATAATCAATTAATTTTCTCCCCTTAGTTTAGGAAACTGATGGACTGCAGAATCGGTTTGGCGTATTTCCCTCTGTTGTCTCACTGGTGCTTTATACCACTCGCTTAAACATAGGCCTCTGATCCCAGCCTGCGGTTACGGTATCTGACGGACATCTAACTCAGATAATTAGTAGTGTATTGTTATTCTGTTGCTCGGCTTTTATTGTTATAATCTGACAAATGAATTACATCAACTGTCATAAAACCAGCATGAAATATATTCATGCCCCACCTGTGTTGAACACTTTACATGAATGTAGCAGGTGCTCTTACCCAGAGCAACTTCCAGCGCAAGAAAACAGAAGTGGATCCATCCAAAGTCATTGTCAATAATTAGAATTTTGGAAATCCTGAAAGTGCAGCTTCATAAACTGAGGCAGCAATGGACATCGGTGAAGTAGTGGCAATAGAATGTTTAGTTTGGCTTTCACATAGCGCCTGTTGGGGGACTTTCTTTGTATTCTTGGGAAATATATCATCTTTCATTATTATAATAGTTAAATCTGGGTGAAAATTTGAGCTGCAATCCAGTGAAAGATCCATATGCTTCTATAATTTGCTGAGTAGCTTTAATGGCTTTTTGTGCTCTACTTCTTTAGGGTACATTCACTTAGGAAATTATGTCATGGCTTTTAGTTAACTTGTCTCTCGCCTCCCTTCAGATTGATCACGCCTCCCTTTGTGGGATCCTCTGCAGCCTTGCATTTGATTGGCAGCTGAGCTGACACACTGACCAGCCGTGACGCAGCGGTTTAGGCGCTGAGCTCCAGCGGTGTGGCGCTCAGTAGAGAACAGAATGTTCTAATGGGCAGCAGCCAGTCTGGCCGCCAATCGCTTGTCAGTCACGTGTGCGCGCGTAAGCAGCAAAATCTAATAGGCATAATCGACAACCCTTTTCTTCAAACTGTTCCAAATAAAGTTAATGTTTCTAGATGATTTTGCGTGGCATTCTGCCTGGGGCTTTCTCACATTCTCCCTTTCTCATTCCAAGCTTTTCAGCTGAAGATAAAGCCAAATTACTGTAGTTTGGGCAAGGGTACTGGAACAACACATTTTTCTTGCAACTGCGTGTGATTGTGGAGAAACGACTGCTTAGAGAAATAACGTTGATTCAGTTCAGGCATTGTTGTTAAATGATTCGTCTCTGAAATAATGTGATGCTTCTTCGTATAATTACATCGATATTTTATAGCTATGGTAATGTGTTTAACGTAATGTACCTTTAAAGTCCGTCCAAGTCGGTCAGTAGATCGACGCGCAACTGTTCACAATATAAAAAGGCGCTGCCGTGCTGTCCAAGTGGGCAACAGTTCTTCGGCTAGACTCCAGCTTCCCAAATAGAGACACTGAAGAAGTTTAAAGCATCTGGCATTTAGCGTCTAGCATTTAAGCCACAATGGCAGGGTTATGTTTGACGGGTGCGAAGATTGTTCCCACATTATGATTATTTTGCGGAAACACCTTTATTTCGTTCAATAAATGTGGTGGTGTTACGTTGGAATGTACAATTAAACGCTCTATAAATGCAGTGTGAAGGAGAGCCTTCACCACGTCTTCCTTGGACTAAATGCTAATTGCTAATTGTCAGTTGTGTATTAATCATTGGTTAATTGTATGCACATGTTGGCAATTTGTTTGGGGAGCCAGCCTATTGGGTAACGAGTTGCACCTGACTATTTGACAGTGGATTTAATACAGGTGTGGCGGGGGGGGGGTCACTTTGTCACTGCTGTTGGCTTGCATGGGCTGGTTTCTTTGTTTGGATTTCAAAAATAAGTTATTGGTTTTTAACCTTTTGTTTTTGGCCCATTTATGAGAGAAGTGGCGGCCAGCTTCTCTACATGCAGTCTATTGTTCATTGGTCTTTTGAAACCAGTGAGGCTTCTGCTGACGGGGCTTACTATAATGAAGCATGATGACGACGCTTGCGTAAATCTCCGGAGTACGCAAAGAGAGCCTAAAAGGATTTTTAAAAACCCATATCGAGCAGGCTACTTCTTTTGGTCGTCCGTTTTTTTTTTTTTTTTTTGTCTCATGATGTGAGGTGACTAAACGAATGCACTAATCACTTTAATCAGCGAAATCTTTAAAAAAAAAAAAAAAAAAAAAAAAAAACTTGTTACGGTTGACATATTTCACCCTGAATGACCACGTTTAATCCAAATCGCCCTTCTCAGATATCAAATGAACGCACGCGCCCCATAGAAAGCACTCTGTCGGCTGCAGAGAATGCTGCGTGTGCATCATTGTGCAATGGCCAGGTTTACTGAAGTGATATGCATCACTTCAGCGTGAAAAGTGAGTGTCGTAAATAAAGAAAACGGATGTACGCTGTAAGCTTGCGTGTGCAGCACTGATCGTATCTTTACCAAATACATAGCTGAATTGCGTCAGTATGTAATCACCTTTTTAAACGGATACTGTATCGCCCTTGAAGTGCATCTGCTAGGCTAGTGAATGTTACAATGATCAGACGGCCATACACAGTCTCAGACTGGGTGACCGAGTTGCCGGATCCGACCTTCCAGATTCCATGACCTTGTCTGTCCCTGGCTGTCTTGTGTGGATGAGGGATGTCTGTGTCTGGGGGACGCTGGCTGGCGTCTCTCACCTTCCTCTGGAGAAGGTCACACCTGCGCAGCAGGTCTGGACTGGCTGTAATCCCCAGCTGTCTGACGGGGAAAGTCTGCTAAGCAGTGGACAGGCGCTGTCTGATCTGCCACACATTACAGCTGCAGCGCCGCGATTAAACCCTGGCGCGCCAGATTACCATGCCTTTCCATTACTGCCGCTGCATTTGAGAAACTTGCACTATATTTTACTGTATCCAGTCATACAGCTGTATAAGTTTACAGTCCAGGTTAAACTCCTTGCTCAGGAGTACAGCAGAAAAACCTGGCCTCGAACCTGCAACATCCTGTTCCAGTTGTTCAGCGCTACGCTACTCTGCCAGCACATACTGAAAGCCGATTTTCTCCCAGCATGCACTATTTCACACTCTTACTCTGCTCCTCTTTCTGGTAACTTCAGTGGGTAATACCTTCAGCGCAGCTTCACTTTGCTGAAAGAATGCATTTTAATTTTGGACACAGTGAAAGGTACAGGTGAAGTAGAAACAGGAATAATCAATGTTTTACCAGAGTAATACCTTTCGAGTTATGCATGATTTAAGTTATGTATGAGTTGAGGTTTCCTTTGGTCAGTTTAATAAGGTAGGAATTACTGCACCCCTGTACAGGTGAATGCTTTCGGGATGTGTAGGGGGGTGACCATATCACATCTTGAAGAGGAGACAATGGGAGGATAATCTCATTACCCATGGTGCACGTGAATTTCTGATTGGCGATAAAATCACGTCCCGGTAAGCCTGTCTGAAGAGATAATGCGGCTTCAAACGGCGGACCTGCGGACGAATTAGAGCAGACAGTCACGGGACGCGAACCGGGTTGCAGGACCTGCCGCATGCACGCACAGGTCGGCTGCCTCCATCCCGGACCAGAACCCTAACAGTCCTGACTCTCTGCGGTGGCCACGTCGTACAGATGCCCGGAGTTCAGGAAATTTCTGGAGAAGAAACTGAATCTGGAACACACAGAGATTTCAAGCATCCGGAGGACAGTAGGAGAGCCGGCAAAGGGAGGGCGAAGCAAACATAACGGGTCACTGTGAAGCAGCTGCACAGCCGGTGGAAGGAGAGGAGCTGGGCGCGAATCTGCTGGTAGCCTGGTGAAACGGTGTCACATCACTGACGATGGTTCTGAGGAAGCGAAAAAGTTTTAGGATGGCAAAGACGGACAGTGGGAAGGATCTCTGTAAGTACGAGCTGGAGGGGCTGTTTTTACAGGGCTCGGAATCACACTACTGTTGCTCACGAGTTTGAATCTGATCCCGCGTGCCCTTGATAATACCTCTCACATCTGTTCCATTTGTGTAAAGGGTGCAGGGTGGTTTGTGTGTGTGTGTGTTTTTTTTTCTTCCAGAACTAACCGTTAATCTTATATTGGTAAGAAAAGGCTGTTAAAATAGGCACGGTGTCCTGGACGTTACTGTTCTTCCTTTGGCCACTAGATGTCCTCCTATCTCACATTATAACCTACCGGAAACCTCACAAGCACCGGGACTGCAGGAAATTTGCGCTCAGCCACTCAGATCGTATTATTCTGTCTACCCTACCAGCACAACAGGGAGAAACCCCCGTATAATACAACCATTGAGTGAATGCATGAATGAGTGAGGGATTTAATATATTCATGTCACTGTTCCCAGAGGCTGAACACTGTATTGTGGGAATATTACACATCTAAAGTGAACTCTCTCTGCCCATCAAAATCTGATTTTATTTTCATAATTGGCTCAGCACAAAGGCATTGTGACAGAGTGAATTAGAGAGTAAATTTGATTTTAACCCCCCTTCCCCTCCTTGTGGTCTTACAGGGCACAAAGCCAGACCTGGGGTTCAGCCCCGGGGTAAAGAGGGCTCCCCATGGCTGGCCCAGGCCGGAGACCCCAAGGGCAGGCCGAGGGCGCGGCTGGGGAAGAGGGGTCCCCGAGCCGGGCCGGGTCTGCAGGACGCGGGGGTGTCAGACAGCGCGGAGGAGCAGGCGGTGAAGAGGACGCCCTTCGAGAGGGTCCTGCACGACATGGCCCACAGAGAGGCGGTGGTGAATGACATCATGCTGGGCCGCCGCGTCAGCTTCTACGAGCTGCGGGGTGAGATCGGCACCGGGAACTTCTCCCAGGTCAGGCTGGGAGTCCACGCCCTCACCAAAGGTGAGCCAAACCGCCCAGCGCCGAAGGGTTAACGAGGTCAGGGTGTTCCAAAGCCTCTTTCAGTTACCTGATGAAGCTGAATGAGTCCTTTATTTAACATCTGTTTTTTATTTTATTGGTAATTACTCTCCTGTAAATCCACTGTGACAACTAGTATAAGTTATATATAGTATATGGAGGAAAATGTGCATTGGTCACATGATCAGAATTAGACCAGTAACTTCCAAAGCGTTTAGTTCTTCAGATATTCCGTTTGTGGTAAACAAGATGAGACTGGCATTATTAAATTTTATTATATAATATAATATTTTTTATATTTCAGGATTATTCCTTCTGTAAATATTCTGAAAAATAAATGCTAAATATGTGTAAAATGTAATCACTGCAGTAAGATATGCAGGTAGTGAGGAATAAGGATGTCTACTAAGCCAATAGCTATGTAATTATAATCATAAGAGCATGTATGTGGCCAAACACTGCAGCAGGAAGTGGCCTGTTTAACTGGCTCAGCTGCAAAGGCTTTAGGCCACTGATCTCCTAATCAACTGGAACAGCTGCTCCCTGTCTGCTCCAGTTGTGATAGTGGTCTGTGGTCTGACCTTGAGAGGTTGCTATAGTTACTGCTGTCAGGCCCATATGATGTGTCAAATTAAATAATGTAATCTTTAAATAATGTAATCTTTATTATATAAAATAAAAATAATGATATGACATTAAATGTTTTCTAATTACTCCATGGTAATTGCTGCTGTGGCACAGTCAAATTCTAAATTCTAGAATAAAATTCCTGGAGTGTTCTTCAAAGTGCTGCCTGACTGAGTGATGTTTCGCATGCTGCTGGTCTGTGCTGCGTGTGTCCATGCACTGCTGCTTTGCACGTCTGCTCCTGGTGGAGGTGATGGGATGCTCATGTTGCTAGGTTACGTTGCCAGCAGGTCTGATCCTTACACTCAGTGGCTTTAGGTCCCTGTGAGGTGACTTTTTTATTTTTCACTTCTGTTATGAGGTGAAGCAATATGACCTCTCTGCCCTCTGTGCTTGTGTAGGAGGAGGTCCTGGCCAGCCATTGTAGTTCAGCATGTAGCTGTTGATGGACAGGTCATACAGTCAGCAGACTGATGCATTTAAATAAAGATATTTCACTTCCCCTTCCCACTTCTCTCTCTCTCTCTCCCTCCCCCCCTCTCTCTCTCTCTCTCTCTCTCTCGTTTGTGGCTGTTCAGAGAGGGTTGCAGTGAAGATCATGGATAAGGTGCGTCTGGATAAGAAGTCTAAGGGGCTGTTTGCCTCAGAGATCTGCTGCATGGAGAGGCTGTCTCACCCCAACATCGTGCGGCTGTACGAGGTGCACGAGACCCTGAAGCGTCTCTACCTGGTAATGGAGTACGCTGGCGGAGGGGAGCTGTTCTCCCGCATCAGCAGCAGGGGGCGCCTGTCAGACCTGGAGAGCAAGCTCATCTTCGCCCAGATCGTCTCCGCTGTCAAACACATGGTGAGTCTGTAGATGGGACAGGTGAAAAGGAGTTGGATGAGGTGGTAATGTTGCAGGGGAGAGGGGTACACAGCTACACATCTGAGTGTGTACCAGCCCTGGGCTCCATGTAGATATCTGTTATAGTAATGTGATGCTAATGTTCCTATACATGATCAGTTATTGAATAATTCTGTATATATCCTTCCTAAGAGTACTTCAATATTAATACCACACTCACATCAGAAGGGACATCTTTAAACAGAGAGTTATAAATGCATTGAATAATTTGTTAATAATTTGTCAGGATGTGTAGTGTAGAGTTAAGAGACTCTGAGACTCAGGATGATGTAACTCTGTGCTGATCACTGCCCTGTATATTACGCGAGACTGACAGGCTTGTAGAGGCTAAAGGGCCTGGTTTCATGCAGACGCTCATTCAGGCTGCAGAACTTTGCATCACGGCGGGTTGTTGTGCTCTTTGTTGTTCTAGCATGATAACAACATTGTGCACAGGGACCTGAAGGCGGAGAACGTCTTCTACACCACCAGCTACTGCATCAAGGTGGGCGATTTCGGCTTCGGGACGCTGAGCGAGCCGGACGAGGCGCTCACCACCTTCTGCGGCTCGCCCCCGTACGCCGCGCCGGAGCTCTTCCGGGAGAAGGAGTACGTGGGGCGGCCGGCGGACGTGTGGGCTCTGGGCGTGCTGCTGTACTTCATGGTGACGGCCTCGCTGCCCTTCAACGGCGACAACCTGCACCGTCTGCGGCGCTGCATCCTGCTGGGGGCCTACGCCATCCCGCCACACGTGCCCGAGGCCTGCCAGCAGCTCATCAAGGCCATCCTGCGGCCGGTGCCCGCCGACCGCCTGTCCCTGCCGCTGATCATGGGCAGCGACTGGCTGCGCGGGATCCAGTACCCGCCCCCGTACCCCCCCGCCCTCCTCACGCCCGCCCACCTGGCCGACCCCGCCCGCGCCCTGTCCCCCGAGGAGCTGGAGGTGAAGGCGGCGCTGCGGGACCTGGGCATCGGCGACGCCCTCCTGCAGAACAACGCCTGCCCGGACTCCCGCAGCCCGGTCACCGGCGTGTACCGCATGCTGCTGCACCGCGTGCAGAAGCGCCGGTCCGTGGAGGCCGTGGGCTACACCGCGCTCTGCCCCGAGGACTTCCAGCCCGGCGGACACTGGACCAGAACCACCAACAAGCACAACCCCACCACCGTCTGCAGCATCCTGTGAGGACCCGGCCCGGTGGCCCACTGGGTCGGAGGCAGCCCTCCAAACGCGTTTTTTAAGTTGTCAATTTCTTTCAAAAAGGCCACTTGGAGCTGTTGGTGATGCAAAGTGTTGAAAGGGTTTTTCTCATGTTGAGCAGAAAGTCCTGTTCAGGTTTTTTTCTTTTTGTTTTTTTGCATTGAAAGTAGGTTGAAATCACACAGGTCACAGGCACAGAGCCTGCAGTGGAAGACATCTGTGCTGGGCATGAATGACAGCCCGGCACAGTGTTGAGACGTTGTGTGTATGTTGTGTGAAGGTTAGCTGTGCTTGGCAGTAGGCTTGCACTGGTGAGGAAGGAGCCTGTCAGAGTTACCCTGAGGACTGACACACGGAGACCATACCCTCCCTGGCGCATAAATGCTGCATATTACTTTTGCACTGTAATATAACCTTCTAATGCACCTCTGTGCAACTTTGCAGACATTGATATTTGTGAGCTGATGAGGTGTTTTACTTGCTAATGTAGCCACTTGCTAATGTAGCACACAGCCCTCTGGGAGAATGTATAATCTGTATATACTGTATATGTACCGGGTGAATTCAATTAGCAGACCCCCCTCCCCACACATTCCAAAACGTAGTTAGTTTTAATGAAATTAGTTCCTAAATCAACTTGCTATTTTGTCATATATTGTATAAAATGTTATTGTTAATGTTCATAAGCATGTAAAATATCTAAAAGTAAGGTATTTTAATATCTAATATGTAAATAAAATTTACATTGTTGCAGAGAGTGATATAACATTGTACTGTTTATAATTATGCAAATATATTGCTATAACATTACATTCACCTTCTGTCATTTCTTGTATCACCCGTTTTCACACACTGTATGTCTTTGTAAACATGAGGATCAATTAGCTGCACAGTCAATTTAACAGAGGTCTGCTGCAGGATCAACAAGCCTCCAGCTGGGGGCGTTTATGCTTAGATTGACTCACCTGGCAGATACTCTGACCCACAGTTTACAAAGCAGGGTTACGAAAGTGAATCTACTAAAGTCACAGGAACAAAGTCTGCTGCAGAGGACAACAAGCACCCTCTGACCACAGCTCATCCCAGCATGGCTGTAATAACCAGCACCATCGTGAATACAGAAGCTCTCCAGTACCTTCCCACAGTAATACACAGGAAATGGGAAGATGGTGAGTATAACCCTCACACACATGCATTACCCCACACAGTACCAAACACCCTCACATGCATGCATTACCCCACACAGTACCAAACACCCTCACACGCATGCATTACCCCACACAGTACCAAACACCCTCACACGCATGCATTACCCCACACAGTACCAAATACCCTCACACGCATGCATTACCCCACACAGTACCAAACACCCTCACACGCATGCATTACCCCACACAGTACCAAACACCCTCACACGCATGCATTACCCCACACAGTACCGAATACCCTCACACATGCATTACCTCATACTGAAGGTATTTTTTTTTTTTTTTACAATGGATCTCTACTGTATTGGATTTTCCATTGTTTTAGACCTCTGTAAAACACTGAAATAAGTGCTTCTGGACTGTTTGATATGCTGACATAAGACTTTTACTGATTTGTTCTCTGGATGCTCTTCAGCAAAATGGCCACCATAAGCCTGTAATTTTTATTTATTAGTGTGTAAATGTAGCCTAAAGTGATAATCATTGGTCCTGTCAGCATGGAATCCAGCACACACCATAATCACTAAATATCCAAACAAGGCCATACATATGTTAAGGAATCATTGATTTAACCTGTTTTAGCAAATATTGTCCTCTTAATTTAACTCATTTGTTCTTTGGAGGGTCCTCTTTAAATTTTATAAACTTTATCCTTTTAACTACACCGAAAAAGTCTTCAATTAGCTAATCAAAATCAACCCTTTTGCCATAGCTTTAAAATCTACATTTTTCAAATAATCAAATAAAGTTATATTCTTGCATATGTTGTTCATATGAAATTATCAAATGGTAATTTGTGGGCAAATGATATGGAAGCCATTTCCTTATGGTGCCTGGACCCATAATCAATTGCAGCTGTAATTTAGAAATGTATTTCCTTATCTAACTGAGTTTTCCTTATCCAACTGCCCACAGTTGATGATGCAGTAGAAATAGAAAAACAGTTTTCCTGGCCACAGGTCAAACCCACCATGATCAGTTTTTACATGCTTTTCTATGTAACTGACACATTTTGAAATGCCTCTTTCATCTCAGCAGATTCATCCTGATGTGGAAACTTTATGGATAAATGCCATTGGATCATGCACACTACAGCAATAAACAACCCTGTGGAATGACAATAAGGCTATGTTCACACTGTCAGTCCAAATCCGATTTATGTGCAGATCCGATTGGAATCCAACCATATGTAGCAAGTCTGAACAGCCAAAAATCACATAAGATCTGATTTTTACAAATTTGTTTCAAACCACATTCGTATGTGGTTTGAAATCCGATTCAAATTGCATTTTTGCACATTTGTTTAGGTCTGAATGCTCTGATCGGATTTCAGGTGTTTTTTTTTTTTATGTATGTGACTTTTGACGCCACGCACAGTTCACGTGTACGTCACACGTACAGGAAACATGCTGGTTTGGTGGAGGAGGGAGCCAGTGATGAGCGGTTGTAGGTCGTAGTCAGAGCTGGAGCTAACATGTATTTGACAGAATTGTTGCCTCCTCCGTCTCTGACAGGCTCATTATTTTTATAAAACTTGCGCCGTGGCTCCACATTGCCTTGTTGTAAATAAGCAAGCCCATTTCATTACCCTCCATTTTGTTTTGTTTATGCTAACTACTTCTGCTTCCGGGCGCAATGTCATTACTATTGCAACCAATGTGGATAAGACCAAAAATGATCAGATCAAAAATGATTATGCAAATAATCGGATTTGGACTGAATGTGAACATAGCCCAAGATCCACAAAACCATTCAGGGCTCACTTGTGTGAACAGCAGATCTGAAGTGTGAGCATGCATCCTCTCTTTGCTCTCCAGAAGACTAAGATTCTAAAGATTTGTAATACATAATTCCAGAGGACACAGCGCTGGCCAATGCACCTCACAAAAAAACAACAGATAAAAAAACACATAATTACCCCTCTAAAAATAATAATTGAAAAAACACAACAGAACCAGCCACAGCCAAACAAATTCTCTAAAGTGTCTGCTGCTCTCTGAGCACACACCTGTATTTAATGTGCCTTTGGCTAGACAGGTGTGGTTAATTACCAGTTTCTGGTTAACAGGCAGACAATCACACACAATTAAGCAGACATTCACATACTTGTCTGAAGTTGACTGAAATGAGCTCAATTATTGCCAAAGTTGTTGATTGAACAGAGGAATCCTTAACACATTTAAACAAGTAACTAGCAGCTAAACAATAAAACAAGCAATCAGGTTTGAGGGACAGGTGAAGGTCCTCCTTCACAGATTACCACATTATAGTTTGCATTACAGTCTCTGTCTAAAAACAGCTTGTTTCTGTAATGTCTAGCACATTGAAATATGCATGTGTTTACCTCTGCTTCACATGTAAGATAGTATAGTGTTCCAGGCACTAAGATCTAACAGCTAATGAACAATAACAACAGCTGCCAACAGCTAATGAAAAATAACCATTACATAACGTGTCAGCTACAGACAGTGGTTTTCTCCAATCTTTCTGACCTGACCTTTTTCTTAAAGGAGTGGAAAACAAAAGAAGGGAGATAAAGAACACGTTATCGGGTGGGAGAGACAATCCAGTGAGACTGGTTTGCTGCAGCCCTCTGTACAATGAGGATATTGTGAAGTGTGGCTGGAATTGAACTGACTATCAGCCATAAAATGACAATTGTGCAGTCATCATTGTTATATTGAGGTTAGTTATCAATAGGCAATCCAATATCAGCGTTGTACTGTCTACGTCATAAAGAAAGGCCCATTGTCCTGCCTGCTGCCAGGCTTATCTGAAGCCAATTAATGACCAAATGACTCCAGAAGGAGAAGGATGGAGCCTTTATGTCTCAGTCTGTCTCTAACACGTCATGTGTTTGACTCTGAACCTTTCCTTTTCTTTTTTCAACAGATGGAATATGGACGCTTTTAATGGCCTTTTTATGATTCTGAAGGGTCCTTTTCACAGGGACCTGTGGGTGTCCACGGAGATGCCGGTAAGAACACAGCTTTTAGCAGTCCCAGTGAGTGCAGATAAGAGATCTCCAAACTGTATTCCTGGAGGGAAATCTGCTTCTATAGAATTTATTTCCTTCCATGGATACCGCTGTGTCTTTCTGCCAAACCCATCTGTGAGTGGATTCTGCTTCCAGATTAATATTGATTCATATCCAATTTGCTTAAGTCAGAAACTGTTAGTACTGTTTAGGTATTCTCACTGTAAACATCAGAAGGTGCTGCTGAGGTTGGGTTTTCCCGCTGTGGTGGTGATTTTGGCATGCATTCCCCCACCCCGGCTGGTGGGGGCGCTCTCGCAGAGGTGAACAGCTGGCCTCTCTGCGTGGCTGCTGCTCTGACTGTAACCACAATTTGTACAAACTGTTTCCTCTATGTGTTGAAAACCTTCTTCTCCTGTGGGCCCATGAGAACAACAGATGCTTTCACTTGTCTTAAGGTTCTTCTTCTTCTTCTTCTTCTTCTTCTTCTTCTTCATATGAGTGTGAGAGAAAGAAAGGGGGTGAATTGAAATGTCTCCCAGTGCATCCGTGTGTGTGTGTGTGTGTGTGTGTGTGTGTGTGTGTGTGTGTGTGTGTGTGTGTGTGTGTGTGTGTGTGTGTGTGTATAATTCAGCTGTTGAGGTAATATCACAACATCTGATGGAAACACACATGCAGATTGTGTGTTACTAAAGGTCAAAGAACCTACATCCTGAGAAACATGAGCATGTCCAGATCACGCCTGTGTTTACTCAATAAAGTTTATTCTATCAGAGGCATGGCAGAGCGCAGAGACCCATCCCACGTTACAGACAGACAGCTGAGTCTCACTGCAACAAAACCGTCACTGTCAAGCATCATGCTGTCAGTCCTCATTTAACGAGCACATTTCCTTCTTTCCAAAGAAGCTGTAAAATATTGTGAAATGGGAATAGCAGTTTAAACTGCACAGGTTTAGGCAACTGAACTTTGCGTAATAAATATGGATTCCCCTCGGGGCATCTCCTTTGCCACACTTCACATTTTGTTTTTTCAGAGGTTTCATTGGCATTTATGAGGTGGCAGCAAAACTGGCCTTTTTCCCCCCAAAACTTTTTGTGCTCATCAGAGCGTATTGCAGTGATCTGTCAATCATACTGAGCCAAAGGAGCAGGCCTGGAGACGTTAGGGATGAGCAAGACGTGCAGCTGGCAGAGGTGGAGGGAACGCAGAGGGCGCGAGTTATGGGATAATTCCGATAATAATTCTTTAATATTTACAGTTTGGTTGTCACTCCTGTTGCCAGGAGAGTGGAGCGAACCAGATTGGAATGCTGCAGAGAGGCGGAGGCCTTTGTATTTTCACAGCCCAAATCTTCCCTGTGTTTCATCTATAGGCGATCACCTCCCTCATCAAGATAAATGGCACACAAACGAATTTGTGTGTGGTCTGTCTTATGTAAGTGTCTTCAGTGGCTGGTGGTTGTGTTGGTAGAAGAGGTGGCGGGGGGTGATTTATAACCAGCAGGGTAAATGTAAAGGAGATGCTTTGGCTTTTGAGAAATAGCCTTCATAGGAACCTGTCTGTCACAAACGCTGAGCTCACCGGGCTGTTTTCCACATTTCGGGGAAGACGCCCTCCCTCTCTCCCCAGCGCTCAGGGGTGAGGTCACTCTGCAGCTGAACCTCCTTCTGCTCCTGAGAGGAGCCCCCCATAGATGCAGGAATCCCTCAGATCATAAGGGCCTGATCTTTCCATTAGCCTGCATAGGCTTCTGTCTTATAACATGCCTTAATTTTCCAATCAGAAAAATCCCCCATCACGAATAATGCCCTTTGGCATTAGTAGAACTTAGAGGAAACAAGTGCCAGTTTCTTTGGTTGGATTTTTTTCTTCCATGAGTCATTGACCTACTTTCCCGGCACTGAACACACTGCTTGCTGTGTGATTTTCCACTGCAGGTGACCTGGGCTGGGTGTAGCATGTGCACAGAGGACCTCTCTGATGGCGGCTGGCGCGCACACATCCCCTCCTGTAGGGGAAGCACCGGCGCACTGATGCAAAGTGACTCACACCTGCTGTCCCTGATGTGAGGGGTACATGGGCCGGCACATCAGCGTCCCTCCCGTTGGCCGAAAGGGGTTTGAGCCCAAAATGTCACTGCACTGAGCAATATACTCACACTGATCCATATCCACGTGTGATCACTGCACAGCAGTGTGGAGTAGTTGTAAGGTGCAGGGCTCGTAATTAAAAGGTTGCTGGTTCAGTTCCAGACTGGGGCACTGCTGATACACCCTTGGGCAAAGTACTGCGCCCACACTCTGTAAATGTTCAGCTGTGTAAATGGATGATATTGTAAGTCATTCTGGATAAAAGCGTCTGCTAAATGAGATGAATGTAATGTAATGTGATGTTATGATCAACAGCAGCTCCCCAGCCTGAGAGGATCCCCATTCCTCTCCCTGTGTGCCCACTGCCATCTCTGCGAGGGAGAGACGTTTCTACTCTCCCTGGAACCTGATCACCTACATTTACATTATATTTATTCATTTATCCAAAGCGACTTACATAGGTTACCATTCATTACAATGTTATCCATTTATACAGCTGGATATTTACTGAGACAATTGTGGGTTAAGCACCTTGCCCAAGGGTACAGCAGCAGTGTCCCAGTGGGGATAGAACCGGCAACCTTTCGGTTACAGGTCCTGCTCCTTAACCACTATGCTACACTGCCGCCCACCTCTGACAGGACTCAGCCACCTCCACACGTTACCTGGAAGAGGACCTGAAAAAGACCCCAGAAAATGACAGATGGGGAGGCCCTTTCATCTCAGTCTTTCCTCACAAAATGAGCTATGAAGAAAAAAATGGAGCAAGCAAGAACTTGCATGAGAATTTAAAAGACAGAGATCAACTATCCCAGAAGGATCTATCCTCAGAGGAGTGACAGTGTAAAGCACAAGATAGGAGGGTTTGTCAAATGGACAATTAAACCTGCAGTGTGCTCATCTCATCATCTTTGATATATTTTATGAAGAATTTTATACAGTAAATAATGGTCCATTACTTTTCAAACAGAAAGCATAAAAGTTACATGTAAGGAATAGCGTGTCTCATTGGAGCAAAGAGATATGCTTACAGCCCTGCAGCTGTGAGAACATGTCTGGAGAGAGATGTTGCATATTACACAGAAACAACAGTTCTCTGTCATACCATGCCAAACTGTCAGAGTTAGCATTAAAGCATGCCTTCTGCAATTCCTCACACAATACTGCCAAACTGAATAATCACATCTGTTTCCACTTACATTTTCTCCAGTATGTGGATGGAATGCTTTACTTTCACCTCCTGAACAAGACTAAACTCTGACAGTTTAGTCTTGTTGATGCAGCTCTGTCCAGCTGTGAGTATCATTTTGGGTGGGTTCCTCAGTAGACTTATACACCCCCGTACTGGCAAACTTTCAGCATAAAAATCAACAGGGTCATAGAGAAAGGGCACTAAGCCGTAAGGCAGGGTTTGAAAAATGAACTGGGGACAAAGGTAAAACTTTAATGCATCAAATGCATCTAAGCTTTGTTGTCAACATACCATATCACATTTGCATGCCACAAATGCTACACTTTCTGTGCAAGGATCTGACTGTGGCTCAGAGAGAAAGCTTTAAAGGGGATGAGGATTGACTATTGAATAGTAGCCCTCTTGCTTCAAACAAAAAACAGATTTCAACTGAATATGTGTGCTCAAGTCCGTATGCCTGTGAAGGGAAACCTGTGCAAATCAATTGCTCTCAAAGGGCAGTCTGTTACACAGTACACCGGACACTTATCTGATAAGCCCAGAATTACTGGAAATGTAGTCATTAGAAACAAAAGCAAAAGTGTTCAGTTTACTTTATTGACAATAAAATCAAAATAGCACAGCTTCAACACAATCAGGTTCAGAAAAGTAAATAACATCTTATCTGCTTTAGAGGTGGAGGATACAAACATCTCGCACCCACAGTATAAAGATCACCATACAGACGGCATTCGATCTAAACCAAAGCAGCACAGAACAGCTCAAAGGCTCATTTAGTATCTTCAATAAGAACAAAAAGCTGTACAAAGAGGCTCAGTAAAACTGCAGGCGCTTAAAGCCTTTTCCAGTCTGACACTCATCCATTCACTGCTTCTCAGAGGACAACAGCGGCATTCTGGGAAAATCTTACGCTCCTCTTTCGACTGCTCATACTGCCTCACCTGCAGGGAGCACTGTGGGTGGGACAGCAAACTGGCCTGGAAATCACAGCAATCTGTACACTTTCCACGAAGTACAATATATCATACATATGTATTGTTTAATATATTTTTGCTTTGAAGCACAGAAATAAACCTTAACCTGCATTGCTTGAACACCAAATTTCAGTCTTTCAGATTAGTAGTCCATATTAGCATACATCATAATTAAAACCGAGTTAACAATGGAGTATATAGCAAAATGAATGTCTGGAAATGCAGCATTTGATATCTGTTTTCAGCATTTTGATATCTTATCTGTTTTTTATAGCCCTAATAAAACTTTGGCAAGACGACAATGTAAAACTCTCTTAAAGAAGTATACAAACAACAGCAGTAACAAAAAAAAACCAGAGAATCAGACATCTACACTGACAGTCAGAGGTCCTGTGAAGTTCGCTTGAAATGTTGGAATAAACTTTTTATCAGTATCTCCTCTCCTGCCCTGAGCAATGTTTTTCCAACTCTGCGATTATGTTACATGGAACATTCCTCTTCTAGCCTTAAAACAGCACATACATAAAACACTTGCTGTGCATATCTTCCATGAAAAACAATAGCTTGTGCACATTAACCCTTTGCAGCATCTGCAGGACAGCTTATGTACAGTAGATGGTGTGGATTGTGTAGCGTTTACAGATATGGATCAGTGGATCTCAACATTTTCTTCTGACACTGGGATGCCTCCATTCAACATACTGATAGCCCATTAGTCTCAGGTGCGGAAGCATCACCTCAGGCTAACTGCTGGCTATCAAACCGTCTCATTGTGGTCAGTTCATGCTAGCAGAATGGCACAGTGTGGGAGTTCCCACTGAGAGAGAGAGCGGCGGCCGCGCTGGAGGAAGTGGATCACCTTTCCAGGGCAGGGTGTCCTGTGATTAGTCAAAGCGTGTTAGCCAATCAGAGTGCTCAGAATAACACTGACACCAGCTCTGGAGTCAGAGAGTGAGGGGTGTGAGATTTGAAGGAGAGGCTCCCGACGGACCTTCTCTCTTAGACAATCGTCTTCGGCAAGTTATGGCGCTGGAAAAAAAATGGAGATGCTATTGATGACAGCTTCTTAATATGTGTCAAAGCATTTTAAAATTGTGTTTAAAACTGATCTCATCTAACCAACCCTATTATCTGGATTCTGTCACTTCTGTACAGAGCAATTTACAAAGAACAGGTATAAAGTGCATCTAAGTGGTATATAATATCATATAACATAATATCATAACAGTGTCATAATTGCCAGTATCTGCCTTTCATGTCAAACGTAAGCAGCATGTACCTTTCTGCTATTCTTCTTATCAGTTTTCTCCATCAGATGCTGAACCCACTTTTGATTCGGGTCAGCACAGAACTTTCTCCCTCTCTTCAGGGTGAACCTGCAGATCGCACAGTCAGAGAGACACAGTCAGAGAAACACAGAGAGACACAGTCAGAAAGACACAGTCAGGGAGACACAGTAAAAAAACACAGGTCAGAGGGACACAGTCAGAGAGACACAGTCAGAGGGACACAGTCAGGGAGACACAGTCAAAACACACAGGTCAGAGGGACACAGTCAGAGAGACATAGGTCAGAGACATATTAAGGGAGACACAGGAACATTAAACTGTTGTTTTGTGTTAAGAACTGTGACAAAGAACTGGAATATGCCAGCACTCACACACGCTCAGACAGGCCAGAGAGACGTTTGCATTATCTGACTCAGCTAACAGTGGAGTAGTTGTTTTCCCTTCAGAATGATGCTCAAATGAATTTCAATCTTCCATTAATTATAAACATCTCATGATCAACAAAGACAAATGATTTATCCCAGAGCACCCTCATGAGCTGCAACCTTCAGCACGCTATATGACACAATCAGGAAATTCACAGCTGCAGATTTGCAACATTATTCTCCTGTGATGTGGAGGGTGTGGCTGAGGCACAGCCGATCAGAGGCTAGAGCGAGCCGCGCCGAGCCGCGCCGAGCCGTGCCGAGCCGTGATACTCACACGATGGCGGGGATGTTGCAGGCTCCGTCAGTCACCTGCACCCGGTAGCTGATCACCATCTGCCTGGTTCTCCTACCAATGTTCTTGACATAGCGCAGGCAGCAGTCCTCATACGAACCTGAGGGAGGGAGGGAGGGTTAGGGTTAGAACCTGTGGGAGGGATGGACATCACACAGCCACAGGGTAGTGCTATGGTGCTATAACCACCCTCCTCCCCTGTGGCTCAGGGTTAAAGGTCCTGTCTGCCCTTTACCTCCTCCACCAACACTGTCCGAGGAACACCCATGTAACACTGTGCTGGGTGTAAACACTCCGAAAGGGCGTTATACTTTTATATTACAGAGTAAATAAGATATGAATTTAAAGTTTCATTTCCTTGACTATTATAACTGCCTGGTTACTTGTTAAAGACTATTACAAAAAGACTAATTCAACTTTGATCATTTGCCAACTGACAAAACAAATGCAATCTAAGACTAATTTAATATTTTTCATTCTGGCATTTCAAAGAGATAAAATCTGTCAGCATTTCCTGGAGTGACTTCACATTGTCCTGTCAGAGCAGGGAAATGAAGTGAAAAATTCATTTCCAAAGAAAAGCGTGGTTTAACAGTGCATTTAACAGCATAACGTACTAGATTAAAAAGTAGGTATAAGAGTTATGGGTCGCAGCGTACACGGTTTTTAAATGCGATTCTCCTTTTTCCCTGCAACCAGCCGCACGCTGCCTGACCCGGGCGGCGCGGGCGCTGTGCAGTACCTGGCTGCACACTCACCTTGTGCCAGTGTCAGGTAGACGCAGGCGAGGATCAGGGGCAGGATGACAGCACTGAACCGCATGGCTTGCTCCGGGCACAGGGTTCTGTCACCTGTCACACACAGAAAACACACGCACTTTGTGAGGCCTCCGCTCTCTGTGTGAGCATCTGTGACTCTTATCTGCTCTGTCTAGAGGAACTGCCACTCCCAGACTGTTTTTCACTTTATCTCGGCAACCTTGAACCTTGGGAGACTCTTGCAAAATCTGCCTCTAATTGGAGTGAAACCGCTGCAGAGAGTAGACTGAGCCGGGCTATACGTAGACACTGCTGTAGGACACATTTAGCAGTATTATTAGAACTATACAAGCATAGTATGCACTCATGCAGACACACTGCAATGCTGTATATGCACACTGACTGCTGGCTTACTGCACTTCTAACGGATCACATTTATTTGTTTTGTTGTTGCCAAAGTATTTCATGATAATTTTTAAAATAATTTTGTTCAATAATCTCACTCAGTTTTTTCCACTTGATGAATCCTTGAAGATGACAGAATGAATCAATGTGATCAGAAAATTAACCCTCTATTGGATAACCATAACACCAGTCCAGCACAATGTAATACAACAGTGTCTTACTTCTTACTGACTGAAGATGACAGCAGCCTCTTTAACCTGATAACAGCAGCATTTTTTAACCTGTCGCTAAAGGTGTGTCACCTTTCCTTAACAACTGATAGACAGCTCTGTGGCAAAAACATGTAACTCAGTCGGCTGCATGCATAAATGAAGTAATAATAATAAAAGAAGAAGAAGAAGAAGAAGAAGAAGAAGAAGAACAGAGGCATTTTCTCCTTTCTACAGATCATTATTCCCAAAAGAGTGTTCCCAGTGTGCAGTCTTTGCAGGTTAGGGAGTGGAGTTACTCACAGGACTGTGGTAACAGGAGCTCCGCAGCTGCAGTGAAGTCTCAGGTCTCGCACCTGAGGGGCCAGCACTCTTATATAGCGGCCCAGGTGCTGTCCCACTTGCCTGCCAGCTACAGTGCCACGCCCCACAGAACTGACGGGGGGACCAATTTGACAAACAGAGCTTGACTTAAACATATGCACCAACCCTTGCCAAATCAACTTTGGCCTCCACAGTACTAATCATTTATTAATGATACATTCATTGCATTTAGTAGTGATAACTCATTATAAATTAGATAAGATTAAATAAAGCTGGGCTGGGCTGTTTGTTATTATACACAATAAGACTGTAACCTTTGTCATGAGGTTCATGTGTCCCTAATGAAGTTTTGATGAATGTACTGATGCTGTCCCAGGCAGGATGATTCTGTTCAACAGCCTGCCGGATTCCTGCATCTCAGCATGACTGCAGTGCTCTCTTTCTCTAACTGAAACTCGTTTGAGCAAGCCTTGTTCCTTTGTTACCTACTTTGCACATTCATTTTTTGTATCAGCAGAAATCATTTAATAAGTTACTCAAAGCCAAAGCCGATGGCAGGTAAGGACAATTAGTTGCTAAATTCTTCAAATATAGCGTGAATCTGTATGAATATGAAGGTGTGTTTTTCGGCTGTGATACACGGCTTTATGCCTGTACCCTCAGAGACATTTTTTTTCAGGATAATAAAACAGAGAGCCTGTAGCACAGCAGGCCAATGCAGGTGATTCTAGAAAAGTCTCCTAAATAATAACCAGCCTAAATTTCTGACAGGCGTGAATAAAGTGGAGTTGGCCATGTCTCCTATTTGTGAAAAGACAGAGACACATAAGCCTACCCCTTTTTGTTTGTGCTACATACTTTAACATAATGTGCGCATGTGACAAATAATTAAATACATGAAAAAGTGCCATGCACAAGATGCCTGGAGTTATGTTACAGTTTGAGAGGAATCCTAGGAGCACGGTCTTAAGCTGTTCTTGCTTGACAAGGCTTTTGTGAAATAAAAACTTACACAGAAATGAAATAAATTATATTAAAATGAAATAAATAATATGTGCCTGAAGTTTGACAAAAATATCAAGTTGGATAAATTATCAGAGCAGCTGACAAGCTACAGTCTCTAACATTTTAAGACACTTTATCCGGTAATGTATATTTAACACCATGAGCCACGGGTGTTGATCTTGAGAGTGGACTCGTGTATTTACCATGCGCAGAGATTCCATGGCTTGGGTGGTGTTTAAGGACAGCGGCCCGGGGTGAACGGGGAAGTGGGACTGTGCCCAGCAGCCGCAGGTTTAGATGCTGGATGCAGAAGGTGCTGAGCAGTTTCAGGGAGATAAGAAACCTCACCTGAGTGGATTCACTGCTACACTGATGGGCGCTGTGTAATCCTCAACACATCAAAAGCAGTCTGGTCGTTGCTTTTAATTTCATTTTTGCTTCTCTCTGTTTGTTTCCCCTGGGACCGTAAAGCAATTGTGCCGTCACGCCACGGCTCCAGGCTTGCCCCATTGGCACTCATTTGGCATGAAAGGGGGAGCTGGGGGGGCAGGATCAAGCCTGGGCAGGAAAGGCCGCTGTTGACTGCTTTGTTCTGACTCCTTCATGCTTTCTTGGGTTTGACTCATTAAATGTATCCGTGCTGCAGCATCGGGGACCTGACGCCAAAATGTTACAGCCTTTTTCCTCTCTCTCAATCGCCTGAGCTGAAGAAGGTGGGGAGAATTACCTGTCATTCAGGATTAAGCAGCTAACCTGCCTGCTGCTGACCTTCTGCTAACACCCGCATCAACTGATCCTGGATCAGAATCAGAATTTTAAACTGAATGGTTAGAGTAATGATTTGATAAGCAGGGAAGCCTGTACTTGTACACCCACTCCTGCAGCTGGACATTAACGCAAGTGCCCTTGCACCGCAGTTTGCTGAGATTGTTACAGAGTTCTGCTTTAATGTGGCTCTTTGCTGACACATCTGTGTGAGTTTGGTCCTGGACTCTGACAGCCCTGTCTGTCCAGGTGAAAAGCAGCCTCAGGGTTCCACAGCAGAGAGTGAAGGCCAGTCACAGAGGGTCAGGCCCTCTGTCCTGTCACTCAGAGACACTGTGAGCAGCAGTAAGGGAAGCACACACAGTGTAGCATAGTAAATTTCCAGCTGTATAAATGGATAACATTGTAAAGAACCGTTATCCTATGCAAGTTGCTCTGGGTAAGAGCATCTGCTAAATAATGCAATGTAATGTCTAACCTCCTGACTGCCAGTAGTTTTCTGTCGCTGTTATCGCCTCTGTGGTGACACAGCAAGTGCCAGGGACTTCACAGTTACAGCTCTTGAGAACTGAAACTACAACTCCTGTACTCTATCTGCAAGTGATTTATTTAATGAAACTTTATACCTAAATAAGGGAATGAACAAATAAGCAAATCAATGTGTCTTTTTATAAGGAAATGTTCATTTTTTAAATAGACACATTTTCTGTAAAATCATCATTTAAGTATCTTAAAGACAATAAATGTGTGTTTATTTTGTAAAGGAAGCTCTGGTTTGACTCAAAACGAAAGACCTAAGAAAATTTCAGGCAACTATGGACCTTGATCAAGGTTTCCTCAAAAAAAATCTGCATTTTTAAATATGGTACCTTAAATGTAGTTTATTCTGACTTAACAAAAGATCAGCGATACTATGCATGATACTGTTTTGTAAGTTAGTAATATTTTTCATGTATCAGTTAAGATGGAGGAATATCATTCAAGAACACAATAACTATTTCAGATGGTGACTTTGTACCTGTTTAAGCAACTTCTTCCATATAGTGAATTCTTCAGAGAAGGATCACTTTGAGGATGCTTAGACATTGAGATAAAACTGCTTGACGCGATTATATTTACACAGCTTCTATGCACATAAAGCAGATATCATAACAATAAACAGTGATAGTGCAATGCCAGGATGATTTTGGAGATTTCTGCTTATATTTTATTTATTGATTTGTTCAATTATTTTAAGGGAAACCATGAAAAGAAAAGGGCAGGATGAGCAGAAGGCGTCTTCCTCTCTGTAAAAGCAGGGAGCGCTCAGCAGCCAGATGCTCTTGGCTTATGAAAGCCATCTCAGATTGTGCCCTTTGAGCAATAACATAAATCAGCTTAATTCTCCTTCAGTGGCAGATTCATATTTTCTGCTTGGATTTTCGGATGTTTTTTTTTTCCGCTCCCACTAAAACTATTTTCTTGGCGCGGGGTCTGACTGCTGTTCAAGCAGCATCATGTCCTGGCAGCAGAGAAACTCTCAGATTTACAGCGTTTGCATCCGTCAGCATGGTCTTCCATCATGCGTCTGTCCCATGTTTATGTGGCGGCTCCGGTTTCCCGCTGAGAGCCCCCCGCAGGCGGACTTCGGGTCACGCACCCCGCTGTAAATCTGATAGCCCCCTGTGCTGGGAACCCGCCGGCCCTCTTTCACTTTAAACGCGTCTCCTCTCTCCCCGGCAGAGCTCTGAGGGAGGCTCTCTCATCGGCCTGCCTCACCGTTATTTACCGTTCGGCTGCGGTTTGCTTGCTCATTACTGCAGTGCTGACAGTGTTTTGATGCTTTGATATTTCGGCCAAGGCACCTCAACGTTAAAGACCCTGATTTTGATTCTGATTTTCACATCCACAGAGAGCTCTGTGTTATCATGAGCGGAGCCTCAGTTATGACTTTGGTGGCCTTGTTCCTTCTGACCGGTACTGTGGAGACAGAGAGTGGGGTTGGGAGGGGGGCATGATATTATATGCTTTGTATCAAATGAATTGCGTTCAGAGAGCAATCTGAGATGTGGAAGACCGCTTTCAGCCGCCATTCTGCTCTGATCATATGTGATATCACTTGCATGGCCTGAGACAATGGGCAATGAGCTGCAGTTTCCATGCCAAAGAGCTCCATGTACACAGTATCTGCTGCTGTCTCAACAGCTGGCAATAACTGGAGCAGAGCATGAGTTACAGCTTATTGACACACAGGATTAAATATAGTTCAAGAAGTTCACCACAAATTAAAAACATGTTCAGTGGCAATGTTTTTAAATAGATCTTTAGACAATATTGTCCTCTGACTTTCTCATGGGAATTGAAATTTTTTTGCGGGGCTTCAGTGGTTCAGACTGCGAGGTGCTCGCCCCCAGTGCAGGCTGCGTCCCGTGACCCCCGCTCTCCCCCAGCTGTGTGAATCATGCACTCCTGCAGCAGCTGCAGCAACGAGGCCAGGCAGTTGGCAGTTCCATAATTTGGCTGCAAAGGAGAGAAGAGCCTTAACAAAAGGGTTGCTGTTTGTGCAAGCCTAGCATTACCAGGGTATGTCTAAAATATTTGCTTTGAAGGTGAGTCACTATCAATCTCTGCCACTTTTATCAGTTTCAAGAATATCATATCATAAGTCCTCTGTCCATCAACCTGAAGATTGGCAATACTTGGAGACTAACTACGATTCCATTAGAGTATGCTACAGAGTGCTGATGTGTGCTTTTCTGAATTCACTCTGTGCTTGTGTGTGTGTGTCTGCGCAAGGGTGTATGTGTGCGCACACACCCTGTGTATGTGTGTGTGTGTGCATGTGTATGTGCATGTGTGTCTGCGTGTGTGTGTGTCTGGAAGATGGTGAAGTGGATTGTTTGCACTCAGCTTCAGCGACTTCATACTCTGCAAATAACAGACATAACACAGTAGGGAAGAGCGGAGCGCCGCACTGCTTGTGTTTCTGAGCTGGAACTGAGCTCTGTTCAACTGCATAAATTCAAACATCACATGATCCAACGGGTCAGGTTTGTCTTTGACAAATTTACAGCTACCTCTGCTGATTTTCAGGGCACCACAGGGCCGCTTCTCCTCTTTTTTGAAAAGTAAATGTTGAAAAAGCTGCCACAACCGTTTCTGCTACGATATTTACTTCATACAGATGCTCAAATGTTCAACAAGCCACACCCTCCTGCTCTCTGATTAATTCTGTGGTTAAAGTTTGATAATAGATTCTGAATGCTGGCACAATGCAGTTGGCTTCAGACCACGTCCATAACATTGTGTGGATTATCTGGGCCTCAGGTGTGGTTGCTTATAGTTAGCCCTGTCTGTGCTGGCCTTAATAAGTCTTAATAATGAGATTTTAGAGCCAAAACAAATTGTAGCATACCTCTTTCTATTCTCTCGCAGTACAATCTGTCAATATATTGATATCAAGATCTGTCTATCTATGTCTGTCTGTCTATCTGTCTACCTGTTGGGTGTGGTGGTGGTTTGGCCATGACCCCACAGTGATGGGATGTTACTGTCTCCATACATGTCAGCCTGCTGGCTGCAAACATTTCTTCTTTTATGTAAACTCACCGGTCCGTTCATTAGACACAATGGCAGCAGAAGCTGAAACGAGGCCCAGGTTGGCTCTGTCCCTCCTGCTTCCCGGCACTCGACAGTCCTTTACTTGGCTCAATCAGTCACTGGCACCGATCTCCCTCTCCCTCTTTCTCTCTCCCTGTCTCACCTGTGGACTGTGGCACCTTTTTCCTTAATCTTTTACAAGAGATGATGGTCCACTGCCAAGAGAAGCTGGATGCAGATGACAGGAGGGGAGATATACGCACATATACATGCCCCCTCCAGCCACCCGTGAGACAGGCGATTTGTTATTCCAGCTCTGCCTGAGTGCCATCATGTCGTGTGCATTTTGGGGAAGAGCAATATCTGTGAGGCCATTAATCTCCCATGAGGAAAAACATCTTTCAGGCACACAGAGGATTCTGCAGCAGATCTCCTGACCTCACCGCTCAGCTACGCGGTGTTACCGCTCCCTGAGGATCACAGCAGTGTGTCCGCCATCACTGGGGCTCCAAGACGACTTGACCAGGTCAAATCAAAGTCAAAGACAGGGACCAGCTACAGAGCCCAGATCATGCCTAAGTGCAGTGACTGGCTTATCTGTGATAGAAATCACAACTAAGCCTTGCTTCAGACACTTCAGGGGTTTTTTGTTAATAGAGCTTGCTCTTTCTTTCAACAGAAACACTTTTTACATTAATTTTGGATGTCTCTGCACTTGTGGAAGCTTGGCATGTGCGTGTGAGTGAAAGGGTGGATGTTGATGCTCTGCTTGTCTGATCCTTTCCACCATCCTGCCTTTATTTTCATCAAGTGGTTCCAGGAAAAAAAACTTGAACGATAATTTCAAGCTTCTAGTAAAACATCAAGGTGAAACATGAATACAATGGTAAAAGAAAGTATAACCTCATGAGCTGAGAAAACCAGATAAAATATGCCAGTGTATGTCTTGTTATAAAAATACGCCATAGCATTGCCCCCTGTATTTTGTTACTCAGAGGGCGTACACAAACCCACACTCCCTGTATGGGGCGCCAAGTGTAACAGACCTTTTTTCGCGGACAGAATGCCTTCTGTGCTACAAAACGCATAAATTCATTACGAAACCATGTAACACCGTAATGCGTTTTGTCCACGAAAAACACAAACTCGTTAGCATTGTGTCCACGACATATTGAAGAGAGTACATACTTTCGTGCACAGAAAACAAAACGGTTGATTCCTGTCGTGCACTGAATTGACCGTTGTGCTTTTCATTTTGTGGACAAAAGGCGGAATGCACTTCGCACTATGCGGACGAAAGAAACTCATTTTGTAGACAAAAGTAATTCTGTCCACGTAACAGATGTCCTAGGCCAGCATTTATGCCGTTGTGGCACGAAATGCAGAATGCGCTATACTATCATCATTCCGTGCCATCGAATGTTCATTTTTTCCACTTAACCGTTTTGCTATATTACTGAAAGTATGATGTGCACGAAAGGGATTTAGCACAATATATTCCGTGACTCGCAGTTACAGAAGGCATTCCGTCCACGAAAGCAAAGGCTGCTTGAACTTTCATAGACATCAATGTTTTGCTTTCGCGGACAGAATGCCTTCTGTGCTACAAAACGCATAAATTCATTACGAAACCATGTAACACTGTTTTGTCCACGAAAAACACAAACGCGTTAGCATTGTGTCCACGAAATATTGATGTCTACGAAAGTTCAAGCAGCCTTTGCTTTCGTGGACGGAATGCCCTCTGTAACTGCTGAGTCGGAATATATTGTGCTAAATCCCTTTCGTGCACATCATACTTTCAGTAATATAGAACAAATCATTGTTCTTTTGTTCTTTCTGTTGCGCTATCCCCATGCTGCTGTAGCACTGCGAATTTCCTCGCCGTGGGACTAATAAAGGATTGTCTTATCTTATCTTATCTTATGTCAACACTAAAATAGTGCAGCTCTCTGTAGCTATCCTGCCAACTGTCTTTCTTGTGCTCTTGTGTGTAACCCCTTGTCCTGTTGTAATGTAGTCAGAAACGTTTTGTCCCTGTCTTTGCTTTGCTCTGTTTATCGTCAGCCCACCTGCTCTTTATGTCTTGTGTGTTTTGCTTCATGTGCAAATAATGTCCGGTGGCTGGTGTTCTGCTACACTTCAACTGCTTCTGTGGTCTGCTTTCCGGTCTTCTTTCTGCAAGCATTTTTACATTTGTTTTTAATTATAATATTAATATCTGACCATGGCACCTTGTGATTTGTCAGACACCTGTGAGCTGCGTGGATGACATCAGTGGAGTAGCTCCTATTCACCAATAAGTGCCTGTTCCACTGCAGTGCATTGTGGGACATGAAGTGTGAAAAACATCCTTGGGCTGCATGTGTGTGTGTCAGAGGGCTGCGTTCCTCCGGCCGCAGAGCTCCTGTGTGAGGGCAGAGGCTGTTACAGTGAGACAAGTGCGATGCGCAGGCGGTGATTCCAAAAACAGGGGGAGCAGGCAGCACCATGAATGATGATGATTTCATGCATATGTTTGGGGGGGTTTTTTTATTTTTGCAGCTCTAATTTTGAAACAAGATCTTGTCAAACTTTCTCTCGCTACAGGCAATCCCTCATTCTGTCTGAAATCACCTTGGAAACCGCTCCTTTTTGGCAACATGCAAAAAAACTTGCATAACAGTGGCTTCAGATTTGAAATGCGGTCTAAGTACAGTTGCCTCAATAGACATATATTACTGTCAGGTGTATGGCTTACCACATGCCAAAAAGCCTCTTTTTTGGCAGGGGAGACCCGTCATACTGTCCCCCATCCCTGGGAGCGTTTGGGGTTGGGGGTGGGGGGTTGATGTTCCCCTGTAATCCAAACCACGGTAGATGCGCTCCTCAGAGTGGATGTGATAAAGCATCGGGTTACCGAGAGGAATGTTCTGTGACTGGATGATAGGCCACGGCCCTATTATATAAGCCTGGCTGCTCTGTCCCCAAAACCTTGGCAAAGCCATAAAGGTTCCCTCTGATATACATCAAAAGTACGCAAGGTTGTGTTTGCCCCCAAAGTACATAATCCATAAAAGTTAGGAAATAATGGTTCTTCCTCAAAGACTCCAAAGGTTGTGTTATGAGGAAATTAAAATGTGGCATTTGATTGGCTGGACCATGCACCCGCAAATCAGCACAGCACAGGTGTTAAGAAGGTCTAACGGAATGCTCTCCCAGGAGATAATGATAACACTGCTCATATTTCATCAAACAACCCATGGCCTTGAACCCACAGTGAATAGGCTTAGAGCCCATTATCTTCATTACTTTGTTACATACTTTTATACTGACATGAACATATGTAATAATGTGTAATTGTTGCATTGTTTATGCTGTGAATAAATAATAATCAGGCTGAACACAGCTGAAAGAATTCTGTACCCAGACTCCTCCCCGCCAGCCCTGGGATTCAGCAAGCTAGTGGTGGGAGTGAGTCTGATTCTCTGATTCTCTGATTCTCTGATTCCCTGATTCTGAGTCTGATTCTCCCAACATCCATCCCATCCTCTAATCTGCACCCACTGTGGAAAAATTCAACCAGAAGAGAGGGGAAACAGTCCAACATTACAATAATAAATGCAACTGTCTGGCCCAGAGCAGCATATAGATGCCTAGTCTTGTGAAACTGCAAGGTCTGAAGACTGACAATCAAAAAACAATCACCATTCACAAAAATTACAATCACCATTCACAAAAATCACAATCACCAATACCAAAAATCATAATCACCAGTCAGAAAAATTTCATGACCATCGACAATTTCAAGGAGAGGTGCTGGCTTCCTCTGCTTCTTGCTCAGATTGCCCCTGTATTATTTCTCTAGCTTTGTTGAGCATTTTGGCTGTCATTACAGGAGGATGCCAGAGAGCTGGACACCAAACACATCACCTTCACGAGCTTGATTTATGAGTGCTTGAAACAGCCACAGACATTTCCTACAGGTGGATTCTGACAGCGCACAGGCTCTGGTGCTCAGTGGACTCTTCAGAATCCACTCTGAGGACAATGCAGTGCTTTCATTAGAGCTGTGGTTTTGTGTGGAATAAGCTTCAGGAAGCTTTCACCCGCCTGTTCTGAGCAAAAATACAAAATTACATCTTGCTTCAGGCATCCTTCCACTTTCAGAGGGATGTATTAAAGTGGCTGTTTCGCTAACGAGCATTAAAGGTTTGGGTTTCTCCCCTGGGGCACCAGAGGATAAGCCTTCACCTCACACACATTATCAAATACCAGAGTTCTGTGTGTGTGTGTGTGTGTGTGTGTGTGTGTGTGTGTGTGTGTGTGTGTGTGTGTGTGTTTACATATCTGAGTGAAACTGTGAAGTGACAGAAAGCTTTAAAGATATATTTGAAAAGCTGTGTTTGAAAGGGGACATCATAAACTTTACAGGTTTTATGCTGAAAAATGTCAGAAGATCTCAATTATATTTAACACCGAATCCTACCCATCCTACCCTTGGAGGCCTTGGATTAAACACAGTCCTATGAAAAGCAGCTTGTCTCAGATTCCAATCATATGTCAGTGTGTAGTCTCTCTCTCTCTCTGAGATCTATTTCCATTATCCAACACTCTTTATCCATAGTTTACAAATCAGTTGCTTTTCATTCCATCTCCATTTTGCCAAGCTTGCCAGCTGTGTATCAGACTGCAAAGCTGTGTGTATCAGCCAACCTTCCTTACATCCAGTTCAACTGAGGAAAGCTAGAGGCCTGGCACACCAAAACTGCATGCCCCCCGTCACATCCTCTATTCAGATTAATCCAGTTTGACTGGCTGCTAAACTTATTGGGCCTGTTTGGCTGCAATGGCATGACTGCCCCCTAGTGAACCAGCTGAGTAGAGAGATGCACCGAGAACATGCAGCTCAACCCGCCGAAACGAGAGCTTCCCTCTGGGTACTTTTTGCCCTGATTCAGGATTCATCTTACCCATCACAAATCCACTGTGACTGTGATCAACCCCTTTATATGAGGTCTACACATGAATTCAAGATTGGTGCTTTGGGAAGTCTACCAACACCTTTACAATGCCAGGCTGATTGCCAGCCCTGAGGGCTGGCATACTGCAGATTTTTATAGTTGAATTTCGTCATTTATTCCTGGAACACCGAATGAATACAAACAATTATTTCAATTTAACAATTACAAGTCCTGAGGTAGAATTAAATCGAAATCAGCACCCTGGAATCCCGAGATTTTTTTTTATATGTTGTTTTTATTTTGTGTTTATTGTCTATTTATGTATTATTGTTCGTCTGATGTTTGTGTGGATACTGCTGGCTGTACAACAAATTGCCCCTCAGGGATAATAAAGATATCCTTGATCCTTGATCCTTGATCCTTGATCCAAATCTCTCTTCTAAAATACAGTATTGTGTACTGTACTGTATGCTGCTTGTCTCATTTTTATGACCACCAGCTTTTTGAAGAGCCGACAGCATGGCAGTTTAACGCAGATAGACACGCGATGATTTGGTGATTAAATATTTCAGCAGTGTAACCCTGGGCGGCCTCCTCTGCTGTACCCTGCATGCAGGTGCAAAACCCTCCCTGTTTCAGCAGCGGCGGCGGTGGCAGTATCTGGCTGTAAAACGGGTGTGAGACGGGACACGGATGGCTGCAGGTGCAGGGGTCGAGAGGGCACGGCTCAGGCCCCGAAACCAGCGCACCTGCTGCTTTCACAGCCTTATTTCCAGCTCCATGCAAAGAGCTGCAGCATCCAGACCCCCCCGCCCCCCCGCCCCGCAGGCCTCATATCTGCCCTGCCATCTGTGACCACATGACCACAGGGGTCACATGACACCCCTCAGTAACACGGCTGATAAAGTCCTGTGGGGATTTCACTGCACACTGAAAAAACAGCGCTGTTACCGTGTCACGCTTTCTCAGTGCGATGCAAACCTCTGCTTCCACAGCTGCTGTTGGCCCAATTCCTATAGCTATAACTATACACTTGCAAAGGCACGGTTTTTAAAAGTAGTGATTTATATTAAGTTCTTGGGAAAATGAACAGGAACTGGGTGCATAAACTGCAGTTTGGAGGGGGCTAAATTAGCACCTCTTGGTTTGGCCTCTTTATGTATAAGCCCTCTTGGATATTTATGTTTACCAATTTCAAGAACCTTCAGACAGTATTCATTCATAAAATAAAGCTAACGTAACACCACATTAGCAACCGCATGAATGAATGAA
Organism: Megalops atlanticus; assembly: GCA_019176425.1. Taxonomy (NCBI): domain Eukaryota; kingdom Metazoa; phylum Chordata; class Actinopteri; order Elopiformes; family Megalopidae; genus Megalops; species Megalops atlanticus. The sequence continues at coordinate 929,727 of CM032896.1, forward strand.
TGGAATTCCATGTCTGAATGTACAGTCACAGCAGAGACCCCATGGTCCTTCAGCCCAAACTGATGAGATGGTTCCAGGGATGGTTTCCCCGTAGTATTCCCTATAGCTGTGCTGTCATTACATGAGTTCATAACCTTCATAGTTTTATTTACAATGCTCTTATGTCCTTATCTGCCTGGTTTGTCACCTGTGTAACGGTGGGGGAAGACAAGATAGAATGTGTTTTGCAGGTTTGGAGAGGTTTCTGAAATGATCTACATTCCCTGCTTCAGCTGTCCTGACCTAAAGGAGACACACTGAAAAATGGCAAACGCATCTCAGTGTCAGTCATTTATACTCCTGTATTTGGCAGTGTGCTGCTGTAAGATGGATTCAGTCTTCCTGACAACCTCGCAGTGCTTCATTTAACAGTGACATCTGTCACACTTCTGCTTCGAAAGACATTTTTTCTTCCTGGAAAATGAAGCAAACTTGCTGGAGCAGAACTGTGACCTCTCAACTGTCTCAGTTACAAAATTAGATTTTTGTACCTCAACACACTGAATGGAAAATAAGATGGTACCAAATGCAGAGATTCTGGGGAATCCAGCTGTTTGCAACGCGGAGAGATCATTTAATCTTTACAATTCTCTATAATTTCTGTACCTCAATAGCATTAGCTCGTACTCAGAATGTACACATTATTTGCTGCTGTTGATGGTTTGAAACATTCCATTTTGAATATAAGTGCCAGATAAAACTGACAGCAAACCTCATACTCCAGAGATACCCTACAGTCTCAGCTCTGTCACTCAGCTATTCTAAAGGGTTGTGTACAGCAGAGATTGGCTGAGCACAAAGTCTCCCTTTCCCACTAATCATCAGCAGACAGCTGTGATTGGCCTGAATGCTGAGGCTCCTCCCTCTCAGACTTCCTCAATGGCCTCTTATAAGTGGGTGCTGCCAGCCTGTCTTCACACTCTACCCACCTGTATTACCCCCCAGCCGGACAGTTACATCCCACGCTGCCAACATGCTGCAGATACTCTTCACTCTCCTCACTGCTGTCTCAGGTAAGAACTGATGTTTAACTTATTACCAAAAACCAAAAACTGTAGCATCTTTCAATCCATCCATCAATCAACAGTCAAAAAAAAACTCTGTCTTTGTTTTCCGGATATTTCTTGAGGATGAAATTTCTTGGTTTATCCTCCACTTCAGGTGTTGGGTGTGTGACGACGGTGACACAGAGTCCTTCGTCTCTGACGGTGGCACTGGGGCATGCAGCCACCATCGACTGCAACAGCGGCACGGCAGACAGCTGGATTCGCTGGTACCGCCAGGTCCCCGGGAGCCAGCCGCAGTTTGTGCTGTATTTCGGAGATGGAAAACCCTCAGTTTCCTACGGCTCTGGGTTCTCCTCCGAAAGATTCACATCCAAATGTAAGGGTCCGAGAGACTGTCAGTTAATCGTGAGCAGCGCTGAGCTGGGAGACTCTGCCACGTATTACTGCAAAGCACATGATCAAAGCGTTAATGCTCTTGTATCACAGTGATTCAGGCAGTGACAAAAACCCCACGCAGGAATCCCTCATTTCCTCTCACAGAGAGGAACACATTTATTCCTCAGCAAAATGAGAAATGAGTGATCTCATGTCAATATACTTTTTTAAACATCTGATTTTAGACATGTCACTTTATTTGCTGTTTTATAGATATGAAACTGATATGATACATCACACAGCTTCACATGGTTTGGCAGGAGTTTACCCAGTACTCTGATTCACAGCTCTTGTAGATTTCAGATACAGGGCTTCTTTAGTCTTTGATCCACAGGGGACTGACTGGTCTATAATTCAGAACTTTGAGAGACTTGTTGAGCTCATCTCTGTTTTTGTTTTTTTTTTTTGCTCCAGATTTGGCTGATGGAAAACACTAGAATGTTTTACTTGTGGGGACCCCCGGGGGGTGATGGCAGGATGCTGATGGAGGAAAAGTCTGGATGGATAAAATGGCCAAATTCTGACAAAACAACCATGGTGGAAACCATGTGGCTCTGCATCCAGGTGTAGTCTACAGTCCCGCTGCAGGAGATGCTGGACTCTGAGGCAAACCACTGCAGGCCTTGCACTGTCCCAGAACCTTAGCCTGTTCACAACACAGCTGGGAAACAACCTTTAAGCACTCCACCACCATCAAATACCTCAGGATTCTGGGACTGATTAATGATGCTCTGGAGAGAGGGTCCAAAGGGAGTGTTGGTGCACTGGCCCATCCCCTTTTCAATAACGCGATGAGTTTTTGTACGGGTACGAGCGAGAGCTGCCTCACTGTGGTCTTCGGCCCAGGCACCAAGCTCATTGTCGCGGGTGAGTAAAGTATCTTTGCTTTTATTGGACTGTGCTTTGGAATCTATATTTTTTCATACATACATTTTTACATTTACATACTTTTTTTTTCATACATACATTTTTTCACATGTTGTGAGTCTGTACGGCTGCTATTTTGGCCAGGTCTCTCTTGTAAAGTAAATTTTTGATCTCAATGGGACTTCTTGGTAAAATAAAGGTAAAATAATAAATAAATAAATAAATAAATAAATAAATAAATAAAAAAAATACATTTTCCATCACTGGATAATATGTATCTTATATTTCTGCTACATTTTCTGATACTCTATTTCACTTGACTTATCTTTCCCTGGTCCAAATGTCCTGTGAGCACTAAAGAAAAATGCATATGTACAATCACTTTCTACCATATCTTACAATCGTTCATGTAAATTCAGATCATTTATATTTTACATTTATTCATTTATATTTTAAACTTTGTTTCTAGAGGGAATGAAAAAAGAATATATCCAAGTGACAGTTAATGAGGAACCACTCAGAAGAGCTGAGCTACTTGACATTTTTATACTTTTATTTACTACAGCTGTTTAAATCATTATTGCGATATACATTTTTATCCTGGTCAAAACAATAATTTGTATGGTTACACCATTTTTTGAAACTCAATTAATTTTGAGCACATATGACGAATTTTCACCTCTGAAACATATTTAAATTTGTGTGTAACAGCACAACATTTGAAACAATCAAATTGACCAATGGTAAAAACATGTAGCCATGTTAGAGCAAAGCCTTCATGCTAACTCACAGGTTACTTACTACTCTTCTGCAAACTTACTCCTCATTCCCATCATCAAGTTTAAACTTGCATTACAAAGCATAGTTTAACTGCAACATTTGACTCAGTATTTCCTTTCATTATAACGCTATGAATATTTTTGTTTATATATTGATCTTTCTCAGATGCTTCACTTCCTCCTCCCTCCCTGACTCTCCTTCCTCCATCACCTGCGGAGCTGGCCACCGGAAAAGCCTCGCTGGTGTGTCTGGTCAAGATGTCTGAGGCTTTCGCTGACGTCACCTGGACGGATAACGGGAATCCGGTGGGCGATGGGGTGCGCACCAGCCCCGCTACACAGCAGGCTGACAAAAGCTTCCATTTCACCAGCCTGCTTACCCTGACGGGCTCGCAATGGGAAAGCGATCACGTCTTCATGTGCAAAGTGTCCGCTGGGTCTAAGTCATCGAGCGAAGCGATAAGAAAGTCTGACTGCGGAATATAAACTTACATTTAAAAAAAAAAAGTCAGATTTTTTTTTTGCTTTAAAGTTTTCTGTCCCTGTTTCAGTGCTCCCACGCTTATCTCGTGCTTTTCAAACTGAAAAAAAGCATGTAGCTTAAGAATCATACATGAAGCAGTGTATGATTAATGCTTGCTTGGCGAATTCTGCTTCGTGCTCGACACCTATGAGCTTTTTACGGGTTTAATAAAAAATAAACTGTAAACGCAAATGTGTGTGTGTGTGTCTGAGATAGATAGATAGATGTTTTATTTAGCTTTACTGTAAGTTTATTTTACATGAAAGTTCATCTTCTCCATTAAGATAACAATCACAGCTTTTCAGTAGGCTATCATATTAGCAGCTTTCGTATCAATCAAGTTCGAGAGAGTAATACTGATATCAATTACTACTAAATGTTGCATCTAAATTGCTTCCATTGAAAACACGAAGTACGTGACTGGAAACATTAATTTTTTTCATGCGGTTAATATATAATGGCATAGCCTAGCATAGCCATAGATCCATCGTGCTAATAAATCGGCCTTCCACACGCTGTCCGTGTTAGATGTTAGAATAAATAACAAAAGGAATTTTAGTTCTTGAGATCTGGACTGTCTGTCATAAAAGTCTTGAATCTGCAGTGACCTGGAACTGGGATGTCAAAATCAAATGAATGATGTATTGGGCCGAAATAGGAGACCCTTTCTAAACTGAAAAACACACGAGATTCGTCACACTTACACTCTGCGGAGCGATGGTGGCTTGTTCCTAAAGGCCAAGATACACATTTTTTCACGCACAGTATGCATGTTAATGCAAATCTCATGTCAAGTCAGATGTATTGAAAATCTAGAACATTTGTGGTGGGTAAAATTTGATATATGCACACATCTTATAAGGCGCACAAAACTGATCGGAGATCACCGCCTCAAGCTGAACCAACAGATACACCCGTGCACCGGCCTTTCATCACTCGGCCGGGGACCTGCTCCACGGAGCCACCCGTTCAAGTCTGCGACCCTCCGCGTTCTCCCATTGTCTCCGCCAGATGGCGTACGTTGCCAGTTGTGTATATCTACATGTTTAAGAGTTCCTGGTACACATAAGTAAAACCATATACTTCTTCTGTTTCATCTTAGAATACATGTTACCTCTAAATACACTGCGTAGGCCTACATGCGGAACCCGGCGATCGTACTACGACATAGAAAACAATGGTTTCAGTTTATAGAGTGGCACGTTTTAGGATATGCTGACATAAAAGGAAGAAAGACAATTTTCTATTTTCTATTTACAAATGCAATACCATAGTGAAGCGAGAGTACGTTGCGAGAGTGCTGTCCCTTCGGTTCAGTGGGTGCTGGACCATCTGTCGGACGACAGTTCTGTTCTGCTTGTACACTGCGCCATCTAGTGGCAGCTATCAAGTGGCAGATAAATGTCATCATTTTCTTTAAACCGTTTACAATATTTTTCCTTTTTGTCAATCCCTATCCACTTTAATTGATTTTATTCATTTATCATTGCCATGGTATTTGAATATATTTTCGTAACAACCCTCATTTTTCTATGCATATATTGTTCATTTCCCTGTTTAGTCATAACTATATCAATAGTCCACATATAATATCGACTGTGTTTTATTAAAATACGTGTCATGTGTTCTAACGTTTAAATTATAGGCCACAGTAATGATGCATTGACAGACGTTGCTCCCGGGGTTGCGCGGTGCTGCAGCGCCCCCTCCCGGCCGCTCCGGCTGCAGGTCAGAAATAAGGCGCATTTGCAGCGCGCGGGGGCTTGTGGGTGTGCGCGAGGAAGCAAAATGGCGGACCTTGTAAACGAAGGTAAGAGGCAGTGGAGAGGAAAAAAGAAAACAAGGCCAGTGAAGGGGGATTAAAAAACATGAAAAGGGCAGGCGAGTGTAGTGGGAGAACTTTAGAAGAGGTGCGTCTGGAGTTTATAGGTAGCCCCTATACTCAACGTGGGTTGCAGTGTTGGGTTGTGAAATACACAAAATAGGGGTTGTAGCTAACCTGTGTTAGCTAGCCAGCCCAGTTTCCCGGCCTTTCTAGCTAGCCGGCTAGCTAATCTCCAGAGAGGGGCGCGCTAGCCCAGTTTCCCGGCCTTCACAGCGAACTAGCCGGCTAGCCAATCTCCAGAGGGGGGGCGCGCTAGCCCAGTTTCCCGGCCTTTCTAGCTAGCTAGCCGGCTCGCTAATCTCGGGAGTGGGGAAGGCGGGGGACTCAGTCGGGGGGCGCGCTAGGCTAAGCGGGGAAGCAGCTCACAAGCTAGCACGCTAAGCGGCACGGCGGCTGTTTTTAGCCGGAGACGCCGCGTCGGTTGCTAACGTTAGTTAACTGGACTACATTTATCTACAGCGGTACAGAGGATGGTACAGTTGTGCGTATCTAATTAACGTTAATCACGCTCATTCAGACAGTGCGAGCCCCATCCTAGCTGGGTAGGCTGCTAGCTCACCTAGCTTTTCCTGTGGTAGACTCACGCCAAATGTGTCCTACATTAGCCAGCTAGCTAGCTGTGGTAAAGTGAACCCACCCACCAGTAACACTAGCTAAGGCCAGCGCAGACCAGATCGGATTTACATTAGCGGAGCAAGTTTAGCTTTGTTTGGTCAGGGCAAACTGTTCATATCGTCCTTCACCCAGTAGAGCCAAATCAAGCGATTAACATGATTAACTGTGAAATCAAATTAACGTTGCGTTAGTTCTGAAATCGCGGCTGTGATACAGGTATGTTGTAAATGAGTAAAGTGACTGGTACTCCCTAACGTCAGTTACTGAACTGAATCGCTACTGGTAACTTGCTGGACACATCAGAATAATTGTGTTAGCTGTGGCTAGCTATATTTACTGTCGTCAAATAAGCAAATCACACCGGCGTGCTGACTGCAGCGATCTTGGTGTGATACGGAGCTAAGTTGCCGAAAAGATGCTAGTCTTGCTATCCACCGACCAAAGCCAGACCGTGGCTCTGATTCCTGGCTAAAGGTCAGCAGTCTGCACCGGCTATAGCGGTGCTGCTGTCTTATAAACCTAATTCGTCCACCGCCCTGCCTTGTCTGGGGAGCGTGCTGGCCTGAAATCGGAGCGGGTTAGGTTGGTTAATGTTAGGTAGCTAGCTAACGTGACGTAAAGCAGCCTCGCCAGCAGGAATGCTATCGTAGTGATGGGCGCATTCATCACAATATGACATTTTGGCGTCTGGATTTGACTTAAGTTGACAGGTGGGAAGTTAGCTACACTGGCCGATGTACAGTCATGCTAACCTGTTGTTAATGCGTGAGTTGTTGATCAGCTGACGTTAGCTGTTGTTTCGCCGTCCTTAAAGAGCATGGAGTCAGGACGTGGAAAATCCTTTGTTTGTGATTACAGGATAAGTGCAGATAAGAGCTGATGTGCGCTACTCTTTTCCACTTAACCTAAAATGTATCCCATGATTTCCCTTTGAATAAAAAACTTAAATGTATGCATTTCACAAATCGTGTGATTGCATATGTTAATAGGCAGTACACGCAGTTGCTGAATAAGTGTAACAAATAACCCAGCAGGCTACCTGGCACGTAAAGCAGCAGCCGTTCCTTCCTCGGTGCTGCCACTGTTGTGGCCATGCTACTGATTTACTGATTACTGAGTGCATAGATTGCAGGGCAGTGTGTGTGTGAGGACAGACAGCAGCATATACAGTCAGTATGATTGTCAGGCGTATGGGTGTACTGAACTGCCCCAGTTCTGTACCCTGATCCTTATCTCATCAGAGCCTAAATGTGTCCAGCAATCCTGTTGGTTTTATTTCAGCAAATGATCCTTATTATGAATTTTGAATGGAAAACAGTTTGTTTCCTTGCCCTGCTGTGCGCATGCCAGCATCAGATATTCACCATGAAGCGCATCAGTCAGCGTTTATTACTGTCTGTGTGTAGCCTCACAGGCCTGTCTGACAGAGGAAGGACGCGCCAGTGTAGCGTGTCCTCTGATCAGGCTTCTGAAAGATAGCCTTGCTATCCCGCCGTTTCAGCCTGGCTGATTACGCCAGTCTCGCAAATGTTCTGCGACAGCCATGCGCTCCACTGAGATAATGATGCACAGACTGCCTCTGCCTCCAGGGGGCAGCATGGCATGATACCCGTTGACCCTTTATCCATTGAGAAGCGCCTCCTGTGTACTGATTGAGTGTGTGAATGTGCATACATTATCTCAGCTGAGAGCGCTGTTGTGACCACACCGCTAACAGTCACCTGCTGAAAGGTGGCAGCAGTCGGCTGGTGTTTAAAGCTGTGCCCCATGAAAGGGAGAGAGTGAGAGGAGTGGGTGAGTCCGTATGCACTGGGTCTGATCACGTCCCTACCCTGGGATACTAAAGCTGTCCTCACATCACGTCACAGTAAGAAGGGCAACAGGGGTCAGCTACAGCTCGTTACCATTAGTTGTAAAGCATGAAGTTAGAGCTGGATTAGTTCAAGTCTGTCCGGAAAGAAAAAATTGTCATCAAGTCATTAAACCCCCCCAAACAAACCGTTGCTTGCGTGGCCATTGTAGTTGCGTTAAAAGAGAATAATAATAATTGCTGGTTCCTGGATCCTCAGGCCTGTAACTGAGTGGCATGGTGCATGGCCCTCCCCACTGCCACGCTGTCCTGATGGGGGTGTCTGCCGTGCCCTCCCTGTCTCTGTTTGACGTTTCTGCCAGCTCTGGCATCACTGTTACCGTGGAGATTGTGCTGGCAGCACAGGTGCGTGTATAGAAGGCACTGTCTCGGAGCTGCCCTAGACTTCTGTAAGAAGCTTACACTGCTTGAGATCTAATGTGATTAAAGGCAGCTCTGGTAGTACTGAAGCACCTGGAGCTTTTTGGGAAGGGTTATTTGGACATCTCAAAATGATTCCTGTCAGTGCTTATACTGTGTTGTTTTGCGTGCGGTTTCGCATGTAGAACTGAAGTTTTGAATTCTGAGCTATTCAAAGCTGAAGTATTTTGCAATGTAAAGTGAGATGCTGAATAAGAGCTTAACAGCTGTCTAACATAACAGCTGTTTAACTGGTGTAAGAAATGTAATGGTGGAATGAGCTTGCTGCTGAGATTCAGACAACAGACTCCCTGGGCGCCTTCAAGAGAGAACTTAAAACTCATCTTTTCAAGCTGTATTTCTAGCCTATCTTCCTCACTATCTGTTTCTATCCTATCTATCCCTATTTTCAAAAAAGAGCGTTCTACACTAGCTTAGCGCTTAACTTAGTATCTTACTGGCCTCTTGTAATACTTTGCGATAACTACTCTTACCATAGTGATGCACTTATTTGGAAGTCACTCTGGATAAGAGCGTCTGCTAAATGATGTAGGCCTAATGTAATGTAATGAAATGGGTGTCATTTTTTAAAATGCTGTTTGTGATTGTTGTGACAGAAGTGTTGTGTCAGCTGTGCTAAAAACACACAGCCCGAGCCGAATCATCTGCTTTGGTTTATTCACAAAATAGCAGGTTTGTTTTAGGTGTGGCGCCATCTCTCTGTGTGAGTGTCTAAGTACAACAGTTTTCTTCTGTTTACAGTGAACACTTGGGAGTTGGCCTTGTTCTTGCCACGTGACCTACAAACGTGCTTGTTTCATATCTGAGATTGCATTGACAACAACATATTGCACAACAGTACAGCCGATGCTCTGATCTTTTTTAAAGTAGATTCAGTTATTGGTAAGAGATGTAACTGTGAGCTTAGTAAGCACAGTGCATGTAAAGTGAGGTCCAGTGTGAATACAGTTGTTGTTGTTGAGTCAGACACCCCAGAGGTTTGCATCTGTGGTGCTGGCATAGACGGTCTGTGCTGTGTTTTTTTCGTAACAGTTAGGCACACAATCCGGCTTTATAGTTTTGAACCCACAGGGCATGCATGCAGCAACAGGCCAGTGTCGTCCTGACTGCAGCTCTCTCTCCCAGTGGGGGCGGGCCTACAGGCCTTAATGCAGCTCACTCACAGGAAGGTTACTCTTCTGACTGCCAGCTTTTATTGTAGCATTGAGCTGCACATTAATTCCTCCTATGAGAGGTCACCTGATGCAGTGCCTCTCTGGTGGAGGACAGAGGAGCTCAGTGAATTTAATGGTTGTGGAAATCTCCCCTCTGCTCAGTGTCAGACAGTAAGGTTAAACCGGAGAACCGTGTGTTTAGTTCCGCAACAGTGAATCAGACTGACAGCACACTGGCCAGTTACCCATCCTTAGAAAGTATGTGGACTGAGGAGGTGAGGAAATTGTGAGGCTCCTGAGTAGCTTGGGGGTTAAGGCACTCTGAGTGCAAGCTGAGCTTTACAGCCCGGGTTTGATCTCAGCCATGTCATCAGGCAGTAATGACAGCAGCAGAACAAATTGGCTTAGCTCTGACAGGAACAGAGGTAGGTGTGTCTGCAGGGGTTGCTCGTCTCACCACTCCCAGGCACTGGAGAGTTGTTTGGATGAACAGGAAATGAGGCTCCAATGAAAGGCCACTGTATGGTAGTACGCTGTGTGACTGCGTATCGGACTGTGTGTGAGTATATCGGAGCTGAGTGCTGAGGGCTGTACAGAGGGGAAAAGCACAAATGTCATTTAAATCAGGTGGTGCAGCAGGTTCTGGCAGTTGCATGTGTGCTGCTGCATCAGTTTCCAGCCATTGGCCAGTAAATTGTCATTGGTGTACTGTGGGCGTTACTAAAGGAAAATGTTTCTTTCTTTCTGTTCAAAGAGCAATGCAGCTGCTCATTTGTGTTCAGCTGTTAAGCTTTAGAAGCTGAATGGGGTAACTGTTCAATGGGCCAAAGAAATACTATGTATGATTGTAAAATTAGAGTTATCGCTGACCTATTGGCAATCATTGGATCTGCCTGAGTTTCTTTTGGTTCTGAAGACCATACTAGACTGCTCCAGTGTGTAGAAACATAAGTTAAAGACCTGGCAGAAGATTGTGCCCAGCCACCTTAAACCAGTTCTGTTATGCAATAGGACCTGCACACACGGGCGCTGTGATTGGACAGATTCGTAGTGGCGATGAAAGAAAGACGAGTGGAGACACGCAGGCCTCCGTGGTGCTGTGTCCTTACCGGTGCGTCCGAGCCCAGAGCGTCCCGGTGCTCAGAGAGGCCTGAGGGCGCGCTGCACCCCCCGCCTGCGGGACGTGACCCCGTCTGGTCCGTCCTGCTCCGGGACGGCACAGCCCAACCTCCCCCCCCCCCCCATGTGCTGAATCCTCATAAGCAGTGTCAGTGCTGTGTGCGGGCACAGCGTTTGTAATTAAAAACAGCAGATGTGTGAAGTGCAACTAGGAGCCATGCGGTTTGTTTGTTTAATTGAATCGTGTCTGTCTGGTTAGGGTTAGGGGGAAGGCTGGGGTTTGGGGTGAGATCCACGGGTTGTTCTCTCAAAAGGCTCAGTGAACAATTTTGCTTCACAGCGAAATGCTTTTCTTAACAAATTTATCACATCCTATCATCTGCCTTGACTGGTATGTTTTCCTTGCAGTAAAACTGTTCCCGGGCACTTCTTGTTCTGTTCTATCAGCTATAGGGAAGCGTACAGTGCAGGAGTAATTGAGAAACGGATAGCTTGCACTTGAGAAGTAGCTGGCTAGCTGGCTGGCTTAGTAGCCATGCGAGTTGCTGGCTTGCTTGGTCAGTATCATGGTAGCTCAGCCTGCTTATGAAGTATGTGGCTCTTGTATGGAAAAGACCACTGAATTTTCACACTGTTCCTTAATTTTGTTTGACTTAAATGACGGCTTCATTAATGATGCAGAATCATGACATGCAGATTTCTGTTGGGTTTAATTAATATTTTACCATTTCAGAAAGCTACAAGTGCTGTTTATTTTGCCTTTTAATTATTTAAGCTCAGATGTTTTTGCTCTAGCGCTGTGCTTGTACACACTTATTTGTAATGAAGGTAGTTTCTGCTATTCTAGTATGGCTTTGGGGAGGCAGGATTTAATAAGATCATATCCTGGCATGGTTGTTCTCTTGCAGTGATAGTAATTATTGTGTTATATTTATTGGGAATGAAAAAGCACAATCCAAACACACTGCCCTTACAGGGGGGGATTTTAAACATGTCAGATCCCTTCAGATACACTGCCTTTTCCTCTCTCCCAAAGCAACACCAGGGACCCTGAGTCAAGATGGTGACTCTGATTTAGCCAAGCAGAGCTCAGTATCGCTAGCCTGGTAAAACTGTATCATGGAAGCTGCTCCTGCTCTTACGAACTGCAGGGTGAGGCTGCAGGGCCCTGAAATAATGAAACGTGTATTTGTGTTGTTGTGATGTAACTACCCTGTGGAGCTGTCCGCAGGCGGTTTACTATCAGAGGTATCAGAAATGGACAGAGAGAGGGGGTGGGTTGTGCCATTGAAAGCACTGTAGTGAACTCAATAAGCTGCTCGCGCAATCCACTAAAAATACGCAAGGGTGCGAAATGTAGCGGGCTGTTTATTTTGGAGGCTGACATCACCATTTAAAAGCTGTCATCAGGTTGAGAGGCCGAGGTCTGTGTGATGAATGAGTGCGGTCTTATGACCTGATTCCAGTTATAGCCTGAGGCGTGATTAATGCTCTCTCACTGTAGTAGTTTAGGAGCAGTGTTTACTCTCAGAGAGGCCTGTTTGCACTGGAACCAGACCCTGGCCTGAGCAGCGAGTCTCACCCCTCTGTACCGCACTGTCTGAGCAGTGCGGATCTGACTGGATCTGTTGCCATACATTAACATGTTGCCTCAGGCCCCTGTTCAGTTGATTTTTCCCTAACATTGAGTAATCAGTTTAAGTAAGGGTTAAATGTGTGTGCCTCTGTGTGTGTGTGTGTGTGTGTGTGTGTGTGTGTGTGTGTGTGTGTGTGTGTGTGTGTGTGTGTGTGTGTGTGCATACGTGCATGTGTGTGCACGCACATTTATAAAAAAAAAAAAAAATTTGTGTTCATTAAATGGCCGCACATTACATTCTGACACTGAAGTTGATTGGGGGGAAAATATGCTTTCTTAAATTTGTTGGTCAAAAAGGATGTGTTATTGCTGTTAGACTGAAGGTTAATGTCCACAATAAAGGGTTTGTGAAAAACTTTGTAGAAAGCTGATATGTAAGGGAAAGACCAAACAGAGCCTGGTGGAGTGTAGCTCTCCTCTCAGGCTGTCTGTCAGGAAGTACGTAATGAGCTGCTGTGACCAGCAGCCTCCTCTGATGAGCCATGTTTCATCTGTGTTTTGCAGACAAAGCTGCCATAGCTCCGCCAGTGTTTGTCTTTCAGAAAGAGAAAGCTCCAAAGGTAAGGCTTGCAGTTTGTCTTCCTCTGCGTTTAGGCTTTGTGAATCTGACATGCTGATAGTCTCCTAACATGTCGTTCCGCTCCGTTCTGTGTGTGACAGAGGTCAGCTGATGGCTCGAGTGCGGAGGATGGAGAAGGTGAGCACACAGGCCTCCGATTGGCCTGTAGGGCTTCCCATTGGCCTGCTGAGCTTCTGTTTAGACTCTGCTGTTTGAGGATGTGTTCACTCTCCTCTGATCCACTCACCAAGAATGCCTCCCTGACCCTTTCAGATTCGGACAAGGAAGACCTGTGCTACTGTCCCCCCGTGAAGCGGGAGAGGACGTCGTCCCTAACGCAGTTCCCGCCCTCACACTCTGGTAAGTGCCGGAATCCCCTGCCTGGTCCAGCCTGCACACTCACAGCTGGGATGTGGGGAGAATGAGGCAGTACTGTGCCTGTAGATCCACATCCCTGCCTGTCATGTACACAGATGGGTTTATTTGATTGTTATTGAGTGTTATTACATTATTATTACACTGTTGGGTAGGTCTGAGGTGTGGATCTCAGGGAGTGCTGGTGTAGGCCCAGCCGGTTACCCTGCCTGGATTATATGTGCTTGCTGATAAGATGCCTGCATTTACACTGGTGCAGAGCCACAGTGTACTGCAGTGGAGTATCTGAGTATAGAGCGTGTGCACAACCGTCCGCTTTGTTGTGCTTTTATCACAATCATTTCAAACTGACTGATTGGGAAATGCAGAGGAGAGAACACACTTAGCCTGCAGGAGCTTAGACGCCCCTGAGTTAGTCAGCTACAGCTGAAATCCAGCCATATCCAACTCCCTTCATTGCAATTAATACAGTTACAGTGCAGTACAATACAACACAATCGGTGTGGGATTGAATATAAATACATTTTTAGAGCAATACATTTTTACATCACATACATTTACATTTTTTACATCAAAACTTATTGTGGTTTGTGTCTGAAAGTGTTTTGAAATATCCTGTGACCACGGGAAGCTGGTGCACCACAGGGCTGCATCACACTGAGAGTGTGAAAAGGGACAGTTTGTTTTGGTGCTGATATCACTCTGTCAGCAGCTCTACTGTAAAATCCCCACAGGGCTTCAGTCAGTTCTGTGGATTTCTGAACTAATTTCCAACAGGCTGTTGGTTGGCTGCTCACACAGACCAGAGAGTACATTTGCATGCATATTAAAAGAATCATTGTGTCTTGCTTGCTTCATTGTAACCTTCTCCATTACTCAGATGAAATATAAAAATTTGCCTTAACCAAGTGCTTAACTTGAAATTACTTGTGAGCTGTTGTAATTGAACTTGTTAGACTTGGAGGGAAAGAGCTGTAATTCTACCCAGGGAAAATGGCTGTTCAGTGCGATGTGTCCAGCTATACAGAGTGGCTTTTCCTAGGGAAGTGCATGAATGCGTTTATGGCTCGAACTGACTGTGTGTCATGCTTTCCTCTTCCTCCAGTTTCCAAGAACAATGTTTTCATGCCTTCCAGTTTCTGTCAGTCTCCGACCGGAAACTCGGACTCAGAACCTGGTGAGGCTCCTTCGCTGTTACTCAGTTCTAAAAGGCAGGGGTGTTTGTGTGCGTTCAGATGTGTACTGCCCTGGAACATGTATTTGGCCATACTAGGGAACTGTTAAGAAGCAACATCATGTAATGTTAGGAAAGGTTCTCCAACGAAGGATCACTTCTGTTTGCTGGAAGTGTCTGTGGTGTCCCCAGATCTTCTGTGTGTTAGTCTTTTCTGTATGTGCCGCAGATACAGAGAAAATAAGTGAAAGTCACTCTCTGCCCTCCTGTCTTTACAGAGGAGAAGATTGTTGGGTTTCGGCTGAAGCCTCCTACCCTGATCCATGGTCAGGCACCCAGTGCAGGTGAGTGCGGGTGCCTCTGTTCTGCTCCTTCGTTTGAGGGTGTTTGTGGGGCATCCCACAGTAAGGACAGGTAGCTGGCTAGCTAACTATGTTTAGGTTTCTGACAGTGAAATCTAGCTAGTGGAAAGCATGTACTTGTAACACTAGGAAGTGCACGGATGTAGATACTCAAAGAACAAATATTCAAACTTACAGCCCTGCTTTTTTCATCGGTTGGAACCAATTGTTTGGAACCACTGATCCATTCACACTCAGTTTGCCATGGGAGAGTGAATGACAGGAGTGGGATTCCTCAGCGTGCTGTCTGAGGGGAGAGAGTGAGAGGTCTGTCTTTCGCTGGGTAGCGATGATGTCATGACAGGGCCTGGGGGGGTGGGCGGGGCCTGTGGGGGTGGTGGGGCGAGGGGGTCGCCCCTGTTTCAGATCCAATCCATTAGCAGGCTGTGTTCCAGGTGTCCCCAGCCAGAAGCCCAAGGAGCAGCAGCGCAGTGTTCTCCGCCCCGCCATGCTGCAGCCCCCTCCGCCCAAGGCCCCTGCTCAGCCCAGTGAGTAAACCCCGCCCAGTAAACGTCCTGTTAATGTCCTGACATTTACACATTGAAATGTACGGTATTCATTGTAGAAGCACCAAAGCTTCCCTTCATTTGTGTAAATATGTACTGTTGTCATGGCGATTCCAGACTCCAGCAGTGGGACGAACGGAGTGAGCAAGGCCTCGGACATCTTAGAGGAGCAGCCGGGCCCCCAGAACAATCGCGAGAATTCCGAGTCCGTCGCCGTGGAGACGGCTGCGTCTGTGGTGAGCGCCGAGAGTGAGCGGTGTTGGGACGAGGCGCAGTTTGCGGTCTAATCTTTCCGTGTTTGCATGCGCTTATCCTAAACGGTCTATTTATACACATAAACATATACAAATAGATTTTAACCGATAATGATCTGGTCTAAAAGTACAGTATAACCTGATGGCCCCTTTACTGTGTAGCATACATAGGGAACAGGAAGCTATGATTTTACTGTGATATCAGTAGTATCCAGTGACTCCAGTACACAGAAAAACAGAACAATAATAACAGAACAGTCTTATTTTAACTGTGCTTGTTCGTGGCTTCTGCAGTTAAAGAACAGTAATTCCTCTGCATTTTGTACAAGTGTTCATACAGACTGCACTACTACAGACAAAGTGTTTAACACTATTTATTCTTACTTTCTGCATCGCAGTTTGCCAGAATAGTCCCAATCCGGAGTCCAGCTTAATAATTTAGCTTTTCTCATTCTTTCCAACATGAGCAATTTTGGCCGAAACTTTCCGAACCTGTGGATTGTCCAGAGGGCAGTAATAAATATCCACCGTTGCTGTGTGCATTTTCCTATCATGTAATCAGTCAGTGTACTCCGTCAGACTGGCTAGTTGTATGCAGTGTAGCCGGCTAGATGTCTGTTCTCTCAGCTGATGGTTGAGTGACCTGGAGAGGAAGCTAATACCTGGCTGGCCGGCTGCCCCTGCTTGGAAGCCACTTAGCCACTCGGAGACATTTACAGATAAACGGGCCTGCCAGGTTGCTTCTTAGTACTTTGAAATGACATAAACATTTCTACATTTAGAAAGCAAGAGAGAATTTTCTCAGATTTGCACAGGGAAGAACTATTTTGGATTTGTTTTTTAATTTAAAAAATGCAGAAAATGAAAGGAATAAGTGCCTTTGTTGCTTTGTTTTAAATACAATTGAACAAACAGCTAGACATGGAATTTCCACCCGACAGGAGTTTGCTTCTGTAGAGGACGAGCATTGCAACACCTTGCATGCTTTTTTGTGTCTGTGTCTCTGCGTGTGTATCTGTGTGTTTGTGTGTGTCTGTGTCTGTGTGTGCGTCTGTCTTTGTGTGTGTGCGTGTGTGTGTGTGTGCGCGTGTGTGTGTGTGCGTGTGTGTGTGTGTGTGTGTGTGTGTGTGTGTGTGTGTGTGTGCGCGCATGCACGTCTGTGTGTCTGTGCGTGTGTCTGTGTGTAGAGTGGGAAGCAGGGAGAGGAGGCGAGCAGAGTCGGGAGGGGGATTCTGGACTCCAGGGACTCGGCTGTTGGAAGTTCGTTTGTGTTCGGGCAGAACATCAAAGAAAGAGCTAAGGTGATGGGAAACGGGCCAAGTTATGGAAACATTTAGCGCTGTTTAGCATGTGTCTCAGGTAATGGTGGCTAAGTTACAGAAACATTCAGCTGTGTTTGGCACGTATCTGGGGACGTGGAGACCAAGTTACATGCTCATCACACTAAAATATTTCTGTATCTCAGGTTTGCACTGTGGGAAGTGTATCCAGCTTCCCTGTTTTTATTTTCTGCAAAGCATCAATTGATTTTAAATTTGGTTTCCATGTCCTTGAAAATGTTTTCCATTGAGTCGTTCAAAGTGGTTACGATGTGTCACTGTCACGGAAGATATTAACTCTTAGGTTTTTCTTTCACACTAAGCATATGACATCTTTCATGTGAACTCTGTTGCATGATGTAATTTACTGTCACGTCTAACAGTTGCAGTGTGTTGACATCGGTAAGAGTTTATCCAGCTTGCTGGGCTGCAGGTTAATTTCTCTACCAAAGATCGTCCGCTGCTCTGCATTTCTGACAATCCACTCACAACATTTTTCAAAGTAATGTCTCCAAAGTTTGTCCCACAGCCATTGCATCTTCAAAGTAGTGCACTAAAATAACCTTAAAATGTCCTACCTTTATTCTTAAAAAGTCCCACAGAGCTTAATGGAGGATGTTTTTTGTGGTCAGGGCTGTTGGAGCTGCAGGCCTGACCGCACACTGCTCTCTCTCTCCAGGTGGACGACAGCACTGCCCCCTCAGAGTGTAAAGATGGCTGTCAGGCCTCAGAACCGCAGTCAGGAGGAACTAATTATTTTCTACAGTACATCAGCGCCCCCAGGTACTGTTTCTGAGGAGAGAGCTTTTCTGGACTCATTTTAAAGCCTCTCTTCTCTTTGGCAAAGATACAGCATTCTTTTAAATGAGAATAAAAAAAACATTCCTTTAGAGCTCTTTCTGTTGTCTCTCAGCTTGCAGAACGCCGCAAACAGCTCTGACTCGGGGGCAAAGTTCGTTTTTGGACAGAATATGTCGGAGCGAGTACTGGTGAGCGTGGGTTTATCCTGGGTTTCTCTCCTCTCCCCTGCAGCGTGTGTATGCGCGGATGTGGCTGCAGTTTGGTGCTGCGGAGCAGCAGAAATGAGCTGCTTTGTTGTGTCCCTTGTTTCCAGAGTCCCCCGAAATCGTGCGACTCGTCAGCAGATGAGGCGGGGGAGACCCCAGCACCGACTACGTCAGAGCCCTCGTCACAGGAGGCCACTCCTGAGAAGGGTAGGGTCCCGCCGACACCCTCGCAGGGATTGGGGGAGGGTAGCAGCTGCATACATATCATTAATGTCATGTTGAAACGGTCATCAGAGCAAAGCAAGTGATGGCAAAGACATTCTCTCATCCAACCCTGGAGTCACGTGAGGGGAAAAGTCAGTGTGTTTGTAAACAGCTGATGCAAGAGCTGAAAGTACTTTACTCTGTTGACTATTCCTGGCCCCGTGTCTCTGGCTCTGTGTTTGACTGTGTCTCTCACTTTGTGTTTCTCGCTGTGTTGGTGCGTCTCCTCACAGCCAACAGTGTGATGGAGTCCCTGGAGGAGTCGGCAGCGGCCTACACCAAAGCCACGGCCAAGAAGTGCTTGTTAGAGAAGGTGGAGGTCGTCACCGGAGAGGAGTCAGAGAGCAACGTCCTACAGGTAGGAAAGCAGCTCTCTGTCTCCCCCTGCAGGCGGCTTCTCACAGTTCAGCTGAAAATGACCTTTAGACTGTTGGTCTTCTGTTGTGCCTGATGCCCACTTCATACATTTTTTTGTTTTGTTTTTTTCTCCTGCTCACTGGAGAAATGTGCGTGCAGGCGAGCTGAATCTGTGCCGTGTTGTGTCTCCTCAGATCCAGTGCAAGCTGTTTGTGTTTGATAAGACGTCGCAGTCGTGGGTGGAGAGGGGCCGGGGGCTGCTGAGGCTGAACGACATGGCGTCCACTGATGACGGCACGCTGCAGTCCCGACTGGGTAACCGTGCGCTCCGAGCAACCCGGGCGGGGCAGATGGGAGATCACCAACATCCCAAAGGGGGGCCAGGGTCCCGGGATCCAGCCACCACCTGGGGGCACCATAGACTCAGATTGAGAGGAAAAAAAGTGGAGTGCTTTCTTGGCCGTGTAAGATGTGGCCAAGCATGTAACGCTATAAGGGTATAACACTGTAAGTGTGTAACACAGTGAGGGTGTAACGCTGTAAGTGTGTAAAGCTATGAGGGTGTCACAGTGTAAGTGTGTAAAGCTATGGGAGTGTAATGCTGTTAGCGTGTAACGCTGTAAGTGTTGGAAGGTCTGTCTGTGTGCCTGACTGCCACACAGAAAGTGCAGAGCGTTCCGAACCTCAGTCCTCCAGCCTTCAGCATGGGAGCTATGGGAGTGTAATGCTGTTAATGTGTAATGCTGTAAGGATGTAACACAGTGAGGGTGTAACACGGTGATGGTGTAACGCTGTGATGTGTCTCGGGCCTGCAGTGATGCGGACACAGGGCAGCCTGAGGTTGATCCTCAACACCAAGCTGTGGGCTCAGATGCAGATCGACAAGGCCAGCGAGAAGAGCATCCGCATCACCGCCATGGACACCGAGGACCAGGGCGTCAAGGTCTTCCTCATATCGGTACGCTGCCTGCCCTGCATGCTTCCTCTCATTCCTACTGATGCAGCCAGGTGGGACTGCGTTTCCCAGCCTGCCCTGCATGCAGCCTGTCATTCCTACTGATGTCCTATGGTATCTGATTAATGACATGGGACATTGAGTACTGGAAATTAGTTAGATTTAACTGTGTGAACAGAATTATTTTTGCCCTAGAATAATTAGTTGAAAGAGTAATTATGCTTAATTAATACTGCAGCTACAAAGTTAACAAAAATATCATGAGCAGATGGTACACTTCATGTGTTTTAGGCTCGCAGGAACACAATTCCATCAAACAGGACTTGCAGCAGAATAACTGCCAAGAACATGCGAATGCAGATCAGTAACGACTGATCACCGACTCAGACAAACAGATGTGCAGATGTGTATGGGGTTTACACAGTGTACCCCCAGGCCCGCAGCGGCTGCTCACCGTTCCCTCTGTGTGTGGGGGGCTGGCTGAGCAGCGTGTTTGTGTCGCCCCCTGCAGGCCAGCTCGAAGGACACGGGCCAGCTGTCCGCCGCCCTGCACCACCGCATCCTGGCCCTGCGGAGCCGCGCCGAGCAGGAGGCGGAGACCAAGGCCACGCCCCCGGAGGCCGAGGTCTCCCAGTCCAACGAGGAGGACAGCGACGAGGACAACGTCATCTCCCCCACGGCGGGCTCCGCCCCCACCAGCGGTAACTGCAGCTCCGCCCCCCGCATGCTCGGCGTTCATCGCTCGCTGTGTGGCAGTCTCCGGCGCCGGGCAGTCTGTGGGCTGGCTGAAACTGTCATCAGGGTCAGGGGCAGCTGGGAGGGTGCAGCAGAGATCCTTCTGTCCTCCTGATGGAAGGTCTGTCTGTGTGCCTGACTGCCACACAGAGAGTGCAGTGTTCAGGACCTCAGTGCTGCAGCCTTCCTGGAGTGCAGCCTCAGCAGGGTAGTCAGCAGTCAGTGTTACTCTCATACGGCTGGCTCAGCCACTCACACAGGTTGAGAATTTGGTGTTTTGATGGGTAATTTGTTCGGGGGGGCAGTGTAGCATAGTGGTTAAGGAGCAGGACTCTTAACTGAAAGGTTGATGGTTTGATTCCCACCTGGGGCACTGCTGCTGTACCCTTCGGCGAGATACTTAACCCACAGTTGCCTCAGTAAATATCCAGCTGTACAAATGGATAATACTGTAAAAACCTGTAATTGATATAAGTTGCTCTGGATAGGAGCGTCTGCTAAATGCCAGTCATGTAAAGTAAAGTAATGTGATTTCCTTCACCAGGTCTGTCGGAGAGTGGAGATCCCCAACACGCTGGAAGCACATAGCGCCCCCTACCTTCAGGCGCCTGCCGCCAGGATACTGCTGTTCTTTGTGTGCAGGCATCTCCGTGGACACCCCAGACCAGCCTTGCATTGGATAAATAGGAATTGGGAACGGTGTCCTGCTCCGGGAAGGACCCTGTGAAGGTGTTTCTCAATCAGCTCTGTTGCAGTTTTCCTCTGCAGTCAAAGTCAACCTGGAGCATTTTTTTCTTTTTTGACTTTTTTTCTTGACTGCAAAACTACAATTCTTTTTTTTTTTTCTTTCAGCTTGGTCTGGGACTCGAATGCTCATCATATTGATGAGTAGGAAGGGGTCTCCATCCCCTCCCGTTTAAGGCGTGGCACATTTTAAGACAGTTAAAAAAAAAAAAAAAAAAACGGGACCTTTTTACTCGTTCCTTCAGACTGCCAGTCCTCTGGGGACAGTCACTTCCAGAAAAGCACGCTCTCTACTCTCCCTCTCTCTGTCTCTTCTCCCTCTCTCCCTCTCCATCTCCTCTCCTTCTGTCCTTCTCTGTCTCCTCTCCTTCTGTCTCCTTTCCCTCTCGTTGTGTTTAGAAAGTATGTAGTCAATCTGGTCAATAGTTTGTACTCTTTGCCCCATGCCCTGGTCCACACCCATCATTTTCACTGTCCTGCTTTCTCTCTCACTGAATAGCACCTGCATTTAAGTTTGTTTGGGATTTTGTCTTTTGTAAGATGGCACACATACTGATACACTGCCTGTTACAGCTGCAGCAGTCCCAGTGCTCACGGAAAGCAGCCCTGTTCCTGTCTGTCTTTTTCCATTGAACTTATCAACGAATAAAGAACTAAACCAACACGCAGGCTGTGCGGTAGAGGGTCTGTTCACAGACAAAGATTAAAAATCTCGAAATCTTCACCTGTACCCTCATATCCAAGGGGAAGGACTCATATTTGTGTCCGACAACTGAAATTATAGTTAGGTTTGTTTTTTATTTTCAGAAGTGAACTCTAGAGACTCTAGACATTCTGTGAACCCTGGTTTTCCTTCCAGTACCTTTTGGGGGTGTGTATTGCATCAAAACTTATTTTTTTATCAATAATATTGTATTAACTTTTTTCCTGTCATTTCATTTTGTTAATGATCGCACACATTAGAGTGAAGTTTTGTTTAAATTTTTTCCTTTCAAGTAATTAATTTTACCGGAAAAAAAATTGTACCGTTGAACGCCATGTAAATTTGTTCTGAACATCTCATTTACCCAGACCACCATGTTCCTCAGCTTCTCCTTGAAAAATAACTGAAACCCAAGTAAAAAGGATACTTTTGGACAAAGTGGGGCTTGATTGTCGTTGCTGAGTGATCAGTCGTATTGTCTCTTAGTCATGTTATGCCTCCACCTTATTTAAAATTGGGCCTAAACGGCTGACTGGGTCAGGATGGTTGGAAGAGCAGAATCTGCTCTCTGGGGTTCTGTTTGCTCTCAGAGCCTGGATGAGGGGACCACTCTGGGAGAGGAGAGAGGGGAGAGCAGAACCAGCAGATCAGTCTGTTCACCTGCAAGCTGAGCAGATGCTGCCAGTATGGCACTAGGGGAGGGTCTTCTCCAATCATTCACACCAGGATGGGTGATTCTCTAACTATGAAACAGGTTTGGACTGTAAAATATGCCTGTATATTTTAAATTGAAAAGTTTAATTTGACCACTTTAAAGTTCTTAACATTTTATTTATTTACCACCAAACAGCTGTAAATTTTTTATGGCATCACCCACTGTACTGTGCTTACCAGTGCTGCTGTTCTCAGGTGTGTACACTAGGTGGCGATATGCCCACACAGACTGGCCATTCAGTAATTAAATTTGACCAATAAGTATTGGAAGCCACTTTAACAGGGAGCTGGTTTTTTGGCTGTGTGATCTCTGTGCTTAAGTGCAGGATAATGTCAGTGAGCAACAGCAGATCTTGGGCATTAAAATATTATTTAATTGGAAAAGAAAAACGGTGAAAGAAGCTCTTAAATAAGGGTGAAATCCCTCAACAGTCCCTTGATAAAGTAGACTTATGGCACCAAGAAAGCTTGAGGTGTTTTTGGAATTGTAACGTCTGTGATGGAGATCAGCCGAGATGTTTTATCTCCATTTATACAGCAGGACAGCCCCTGGAACGCTGGTTTTTAAATAACCTAGCTCAGTGCGCATTAACGTGCAGTCTCAGGCCTGGCTTATTACCCACTTGACCACACTACCTGTTCTGGAGATTATGTGGTCCCTCAGTTTAGATCCTGTAAAATTACCAGTTTCTTCAAGATGGCTACATCTAGTAAGGAGACTGTCAGTGAAGTGTCTCAGCTCATGGAGCTTCCAGAGAAGCATGTGGTGTCCTCAGAGGGGAGTGACACGGCCCATCAGCACTTAGCAATGTTAATGTTTGTACTTTACGTCACAAGGATTTTTTTAACAAAATGTAACCAAACAAGTGCAGAGCAGCCATTCAGGGGCAGAGTTGGTTTGTTAGTGATGGTTTTATTATTAAACATTATTGTCATTATTGTAAGAGTGACAGTCTTAAGCTGTCTGTGGTGCACAGCAGAAAGTCCTGCAGGTGTTATCTGTAGAGGTGCTGACTCCTGCACACCTGCAAAACACACACAGGTGAGAGTGAGCTTTGGAGCACAAACTCAACAGAGGCGGTTACAGAGAGCTTTATAAGATCAGTATCACAGAGAGAGATGTTTGCAGTGCTGGTAGCAGAGTGAGCAGGTCACTCTGAGCCCAAACCGCAGGTCTGAGGAGGACAGTCGTGTATGTGAGATCCTCTGAACGGGCCCTGTGTGTCTGTCACCGTCAGGCTGTGCTTTCACCCACCTAAGCCACAGGCTACAGCTTCCAGGCGTTTTTCATCATGGTCACAAAGTAGTCGTCACTGTCGATGGAGGCACTCACACCACTGTAGTAGTTTACAAACTCCTCCAGGGTCACCTGCAAGAGGCAGACACATGCAGTGACTGGCAACAAACAGCCCAGGGAAACAGGATCTGAATCCACCTCCAGTCATGTTTCATTGTGTCCTGTTAGCAAGAAGGAACTCTGTAGAGTTATATTAAGAAAGAAAAAATAAACAGTGATTCAAATCAGTCAAAAAACCCTTACTCAAAGTTCAGGACAAAGCATACTGCAGTTAGATTATAACCTAGCCTCTGTTTTCACCTGCAGAGAGAAACCCAGCCAGGTGCCTCAGCTCACATCCTATTAGCCACTCATTACATATTCAGAGATGTTAACCTTTCCACCTGAAATCCTACTCTTGGTCTCTTTGGTACCTTTCCATCCTTCTCATACGGGGAGTCGAAGCTGTTGAGGAACGCCCTGAACACCTGCTCCTCCGTCCACTCTCCGCTACGGAATTTGGGGTGCTCCCTGCCGTTATACACGCCCTCTAGGTCCTGCACTGTCACCACCCCGTCCCCGGTCAGGTCCAGCTTCCGAAATGCCGCGGCGATCACCTCTTTCCGGGCGGTAGACATGGGCGGCTGTGGGGGTGGTCAGACAAGGAGTGCCAGAGTGGGGGTGAAATCCTGCTCTTAGGGGGATTTCTGTCTGTAATTAAGTTTTACTCTCTGTCCCCATTCCCCAGATCACTTAATCACATCCCCTGGCCTGCTGTTCCTCAAGGGTGGGAATGTAATTTCTCTGTCCAGTTAGAAAGAATTACAGAATATTATAGTTATTTGCAGTCTGAAACTTTTAATTCTCAGTCCTCTTTATGACCTCAAATATGTTACATGAATCGTGTAACACAACCTAAAATATTCAGTTCACAGCATGATCTGGAGTTCTTAAACTGGCATCATCACAGCAGTGACTTTAAAAGCTTTCCGTATGAATGCAGCAGGTTTTGCACAGCCTCACCCGCAAAGCTTCCAGGAATTCGCTGAAGTCGATGGAGCCGCCCCTGTCTTTATCCAGCCGGCTGAATACCTGAAGGGCCTCGTCTCTGTCCACCCGGATGCCGTAATCCCCCATCCCCTTCATGAACTCCATAAGATCCAGGGATCTGCTGCCATCATCGTCCATGATCCGGAAAGCCCTGTGAGAAAGAGAGACGGAATGCTGAGAATTCCACCGCAGGGTTCTGCCGCAGGGTTCCGCCGTGGGGTTCCGCTGCAGGGTTCCACAACAGCAACACTCCTCTGACAAATCACTTAGCCACCATGCCATTTTCATCACCAATGTTTCCTATAGATAGAATTTATGAGAATAATTTGCCAAAACCATAAACCTATCCAATGACACAAGATGCTCATTGATGGAAATAAATTAAACCTCTATTATGTGGGTAAGATTGTTGAAATCACTAATGTGTTTTTTAGCTGTGTGTTGCAGTTGCTTTGGCCGTTGGATTTAAATCTTGCACATGGTTTACTTTACTGCATGATGAATTCTTCTCCCAAGCTCAATCCTGGCCCAGTAACTGTAGCATCAGGGCACTATAGTTCTAAGCAACACTTCTATGCACAGTTTTTGACTGTGAGTTTTGCTTTTCTTTTATCTTTATTTTCTTTTTTTTCCTCTTCCAATTATTACATCTGCCTCACGGTGTTGATATTATCACAATAAATCTTTTTACACAGAGAAATCTTGGTCATCATCTTAAAGCCTTTACGTTTGTTTCCAAAAAACGATTTATCCACTATTTTGTAAAAGTACACATTGAGCCCTGGCTGCGGGGAACTTGCCGTCCGAGGCCCTTTATTCCGGCCGCTCCCCGGGCCAGACACTGCAGCCGCAGCCGCTCGATCGGGTCCGTACATTGCGCCATCTCTGCGTCAGAGCTGCACAAACACCGGGAACACAGAGGCAAACCGTTCAAATCGAGAGGAAATTTCAGGTTAAACTGGTTAAAAATTTAAATCATACCTTAACTGTGTATTTGTTTCAAGATAAACACACAGCTGCAGTGAAACAGGAAGTTCAGATTTGCGTTGCTTCGTCTAAAATGAAACGCTAGCAACCACGCCGTTGCTTCAGATGGCTACTGTACCGCTGGGGTGAATTATGTTCGAACTTCTATAAAAAGTAGGAATATTGGCTCAGTATTAACTTGCCAGTTTATTTGTATCCACGCTCTCTATCCATTTTACTGCATTTAGGCGAATCAGCAAGACGCTGGTTCAGATGTTTCATTTAACAACAATACCACGCAAAGTAACCATTTGCTTTTGCGCCGACTTGTATGCAAAGTTATTTAACAATATTGTTTTCAAATAGATCTTTTTGTTAAAACACGCAACTTGGATTGGATCTTTAGTGTCTTACCGATCAGCAGCGTTCGGTGTGAAAGTGGCCGAGTCGCACCCAGTGACTCCGTCGCTATGACAACACCAACAGAGGTAGTTTTTGAACGCTCACACGTTGATTACCTTGGCACCTTTTTTTCTTACAACGACATAAGTTCTCTGGTGTATAAAATATACCGTCGAAATATAAACACGGCAAATTTGCGAAACTGAAACTAGACTGATAAATGACGTGTATTTTCCTATCTCTACATTCAGTCATCTCATCATTTTTCTAAGTAGCCTAATGTGGAGTTACAGTAACTTCGGCACGTTTCCTTTCTATGGTGCATAGTTTCAGATTGTAACGAATGTGTCAAACTGTAAGGTGTTTTTTGTAAGGTTGTGACACGATTTAGAATGTGGAAGGGTGGAGAACACAAATCATGACAAATGCAGTGTAGCGACGGGACGTACTCTCTGAAAGAGGGGTGCACACTACCCTCACTGACACAGAATGAGTTATTCACAGGTTGTAATATCTGGAATCGGCACTAGATGTCACTAACTCAACAGGAGTAAAAGCAAACTGAAAGGATATGAGAGACGGTATTTACAGGTGAACGATGGCAGTTAAACCCTTATATGAAATAAGTTTGTTATCAGCTTAGTATTTTCTATATGATTTCAGTACATTTATAAACTACTGAATCCTGAATAATTATTGATAACTTGCCATTGAGGTTGTTGTGACCTTAACAGCGCCATCTATTGGATTTCTTGCGGACTGAGGGCGTGCACCCCAGACTCCTGCAACCTCGAATACAGCGCTACAGATTTCGCAACAAGAGGGCACACTGTCCATGTTTTTTTTACTGTAATTGCTGTTCGAAAGCTGAAACCCGTAATTTCAGCAATAGCTGTGGTTAATGTGTGTGAATGAGCTATATTTCTGGGCAGTGTGGTGCCCCAGAACATTCGCTTCCCAGTGAAGAGTTTCTGGGCCTTGGTGAGCTGGATATACCAAACCAGAGCTGGTCTAATGGAGGCAGCAGATGCAGGAGGCTGCCTCATCATGCCTCACCTGAGGGGGAGAACCAAGGGACGTACCTGGGTTCCAACATCTCTCATGCTATCGTGATCACAGCTAAGGTACTTGTGGAGGGGCTCACAGCCCCAGCAGTTTGGAAAATGTTAGAGTGGGGATTAACTGTGTGAGAGGAATGAGGGAAAATAAGCGGAGGTAATCGGTCACACGTGTAGTTGTGTAAATTGCAGGGAATGGTGCTGGCGCCATCATGGATGGGCACCCTCCATGGAGGCAGAGAAATCTCAGGGCAAAGTCTCCTCACTGCTGTGGGTCCAGGTCTGCTGGCACAATGTGGCAGCCATCACCCTCACAAAAAAGCCTCACACACACACACACAGTGCATACACACACACATGTACACTGTGCATACACACAGACACACACACACTGTGCATACACATACACACACACACACACACGCACGCACACACACAGACACACACACACACACACTGTGCCTACACACACACATGCACACACACACTCACACACATTCACACACACAGACACACACACATGCACACACACACTCACACACACTCACTCACATTCTGGGTGTACTTGTGGAATTTTCCATTGGTGGAATAATTGTGCTTTGGCTGGTGATTCTGAAATGGGGTTGGCCCCCCTGGAGGCAGCTCAGTTAATGGAGGGACCCACTGTGTGCTTCGGCTGGAAGATTAAACGTGTTCATGCCTTTATCTCCCATCAGTTCTGCTGTTTGGCTGAGGTCTCATGCACAGTGGATTGCTCTTTATTAGGTGGGGGGTTCCCATGTTTATTTAAAGCAGGGAATAACAGACTGAGCTGATAAAGGTTACTGGATGGTTAAGTGTCCTTTGTTTAGGGATATTTTGTGGAGAGGCTGGTAGTAAAATTCTGCGTCTAAGTTCTGCCTCTGCCCTTCCTGACCCTCATCAGCCCTCTGGTTCTGTTATGTTTCAGCATGATTTTATTCTTCTTCCTTTATGGTTGATCATTGTTCAGAAACACTGCTTAGTGCTTCTGTATACATGGACAAGAGACTGGGGTTTTATGTTTCTTGTACAGATACACATTACATGTTATTTCATGTTGTTAACATTCATAATATAATAATACACAAGAAAACTCACTTGTCTGTGTTTGCTTGCATTGTCTTCACTACTTCCTAAACAGAGTGTAGGTCTAATTTTGCCACTTCTGTGCACATCAAATCCTTTTCTTCATTGCTAAAGGATACGACTGATTCCGTCCCGTAAACGTAAACATGGCTGTCATCTTTATGCTGATGCTTTCGTTTGCGGTGATTATATGAATATTTGAACAATTGGGGTTGTGTAACGGGATAGCTGTGTCACTGGCTCCACACCAGGCTGTATCAACAGAGGACTGGAACACAGAAAAGTGGAGGGAAAACTCCAGGCACGAGCTATAGGATCGTGAAATCATCTCTCATCAACTTGTCAGGGAAAAGTCTTCTATTTGGAAATTAAATTCAGGGAAACCGTTTCGTTTGGGCATACTAAGCGTAGGCTATACCAAGGAGCGTTTAGAAGGCTTAAGTCTGAATGCTTGATGTGTGCAACCGTTTTCTCCTACATACTATATTTGAACAGAAAGTACTGTGCCTGTACCAGTGGCATGTGTTGTTTCATTTGGCTGTATGTTTGTAAGCCGAGCTTGGCAAGTGGAAGCTGCTGCGCTTGTGCGAATATATCTGAAATTGCATGCAGTGAGATGTATTACTGAGAATAATTCCGGGTTGTTTGACAACATTTAACGAAATCAAATGTAGTCCGTAAACCATGTGTACCAAAAGACCCTGAGCAGGATGATTTCTGTGGAAACGCTGTGCACGGCTTTCGGTGGAAATCACACGTGAAACAGGTGTGCGTTCCGTCACGAGATGCTGGAACTTTTAACCTCCGACAGGTTTGTTTGAAGGAGAGATTTCCTTAGACTCACATTACAAAACAACCCAGTGTGTCGTTTTAAACTTCATCTGTGGGCAAATGGTATGCTTAATGTTTACAAAGCGACGGTAACATTTTTTGCTTGAGAAAAAACAAATGAAACTAGATCATTTTTCTTGACTAAAATCACACGGTTGTCTTTTGGACCCCGTATGAACAGCAGACTTTGGTGTCGGTAGAATGTGGTTTTGAATCATCTGGCTCGTAATGAACGATATTAAGTTTCATGTTTTGCTGTTGCAGTTTCGAGGTCACTCCCTGTCTGAACTAGAAGCAATCTGTAGTTTGATGTGTAGCATTGAGTAGAACAAACCTAACAAAACAGAATTACATTGCTAACAGGCTAACTACATTTCTAGAACAATGAATTATGGTCATATCCAATACACATTTATGCACATTGAAAACGCTTTACATCACATATAGCTCGGCAGCGTGAATTCTCACATTGCTTTTCTTAATGCATTAATACAGTATGATATGTACTCTGCAGGTCCCCAAGCTGATAACGTCCTCTTTTGGGCAGTTCCTATGTTCTGTGATTGAATGCAGCCTTGGAACGCACTCTGTAGTTCACTCTTCAGGAGGGAAAAACTAGCCTCTCGGCTGTACCATGCCTAATCGTAAGCATCTTGACTCGTATCCTCTCTAGACTTGGCATGAACTGCATCAGTGCAATGCTGACACCTGGCATCACAGAAATAGCATCTCTAAGTGTGTGGATGGCCGCTTCAGCTGAACTGGACAAGCGCACTAATCCGCCATCGCCATTCTACAAACGAAAACAGGAACTAGCCGCTTGCCTTTGGGGAGACAGCCACACTCCAGCACCCACTCCTAGGGAAAGACTAATGTGCATGAATAGGAAAAGCAATTCAAATAAGCTAAAGAAGAAATTCAAAGGATATGCAAATAAGATCAAAACAAGCACAGGCAACAGCCTTTGTGCTTTGCACAGGTG
Source organism: Megalops atlanticus (assembly GCA_019176425.1). Lineage (NCBI taxonomy): Eukaryota > Metazoa > Chordata > Actinopteri > Elopiformes > Megalopidae > Megalops > Megalops atlanticus. The sequence goes on from CM032896.1 coordinate 959,815, forward strand.
ATTCTTGCCTTAACACTGCATGCTTTACCCTCCATGGGATTTTTCTCCCCTCTGCTTCATTTGTATTTTCTTTTTAGCTTTGTCACTGAGTTGGTATTTGTTCGGGGTCTGCCTCTACTTTGTCTTTCTGACAGTTTCCAGGCATCACCTGGGTGTAATGTCTGTTTAGGGCCCGATAATGTTCCACTGCGTTTTCTGTTTTAGTGTTTGTATCCCTATGATCCAGATAAGAGTGTTTAAGGTGTTTTATAATTTGTTGTACTCTCAGTGGAAATATTTTTGTAGCGCTGTCCTGCTGTTGAGTGATGGTGGTGTTTCTCTGCTCAGTGAGCGTTAGGACATGTCTCTCTCTCCCTCTCGCTCTTTCTCTCTCTCCCTCTCGCTCTTTCTCTCTCTCCCTCTCTCTCTCTCTCTCTCTCTCCCCTCCTTTCTCTTTCTGTTTCCCTTTGTCTCTCTCTCTCTCCCCCCCTCTCTCTGTCACTCTCTCTCTCACTAATGAGCAGCTGGCCTTCACTGCTAGCTGCTTGTAACATAAGGTGTCTGGCTAATTATGCCAGTGATTTCAGCAGCATGGTACCTCTTAAGGCTTTACTGCATGACCTGTTTTGTTTTGACTTGAACCTACAGGAAGCGCAGCTCTGTCAGCTACAGAATTCTGTAGTGACATGAAATCAGCAGGGCATGGCCATCTTTTCTTTCTTTTTAGAGAGAGAAAACACAAATCTGTCTGCTTTAAAGGCATCTCAGGAGGTGTTCCGTTAAAACGATGTGCTTTTTGTAGTGCCAGAGGCTTCCTATCCCATACAGTTATCCTGCCGCATGTGTCTGACTAGAGCACCAAATAAAACGTAAGTTTTCCGGGAACAGTCAGTAATTGATAGGAAACTAACCCCAGTATTTATACTGAAGCACCAAGTACTCTCAGCTTGATCAGATTTATAAACACCTGGTCTGTCCAACCTAACCCTTTTCCTGGATTTTATTTTCATATAGCACTACCCTGGACACTCTGTGAGGGACGTGCCACGCCCAGTCATCCCAGTCGGCCTTCTCACAGACAGACTCACGCCAGCAGCCCTCCAGCTGTGAGTTTCCTGCACCAGCCAGCATCCATCACACGGCTGTAATTACAGTATGTCACAGTGTGCAGTGTGGAGCAGGTGAGCATTCATCCTGCCCTGGCACTGTGCTGGAGAGCATGAACACGCTGAAGCCGCTGTGTGCACTATCATTTTCCCCGAAGCAAAACAGTTTACATGGAGATGATCCTGGAATAGCAGCACTGTCCTGCGGAATCCGATTCCCTCCCGCACGCTGCTTGCCGCCTCTCTCCGCCTCCATATCTGTGACACAGACACAAATTCTGTCCCATGACAGCCGTTGCTAAGCTTTTCCAAACACCCCACTTTCTGAGGGGGGTTCTGACATCACCCTCCAGCCACTGACCTGCAGGTGGTTTTTCCTCCACATCTCACCTGTCAGATATGTAGGCTGTGGAGAGGTAATAGTCCTACCATTTTGTATATGCTTCCATTGTAGCATCAGGCCTTTGAAGGTGTCTGTGAGAGCTATGAGCTCCTGCATGCTGGAGCATCATTCCCTTGGCTTTACCGGTGGGAATCAGACCTCTGCATAGGCCTAACTGCATATTCACTTATCATATCATGGAAACTGTAGAATACACAGTGTCTTATCTTCTGCAGATAATGGGCTGAGAAAATACAGACTACCCTCATCCAGCCCTTTTTCCCTTGGCTTCCTCCATCCAGTGGATGTTTTAAAACACACTTCAGTGGGTTGGGCTGGAGGTTTGCAGGATGAGGGTGAAATGCTGTCAGGTTTTCATGAGCAGAACAGCAGGGATCCCTTTGATACTAAATTACAGGATTGTTGTGTAATGCAAGAGCACACAACGCACTGAGGATTTGATTACATTCTGTGTGAAATGTTTACAATTTCAGAGCCATACTGGTTCACCATTTGCCTCCTGGCCTAACTGAAAGCAGCCCAGAACTGTGCCTGCAAGGAGCTGACCTGAAGTAGCAGCCAACAGCTGCCCTGTGTGATAGAGGCTTCATCTGCAGTTTTCCCTGCTGTGGAATCTAACTCAGTAGTTTGAACTGGAGATTACTATCTAAGTGATACGTGATCATGCACTCATACTTTCCCTGTAGAGACTCAGATGCAAATGAGGTGTTGAAATGTTAAATCCCGCCCCCTTCTCCCTGGAATTGCTCCTACCCATTCACCTCCCTCTGATAATTCACTATGACTCATTGGGAATAAATCAGTCTAGCCTCTGAGAACTCTGAGACAATTTGGATGACTTTGAGTTGACTTTATTACTGTGGACCACCATGTGACATGAACTATGTAGCTACATGCAATTGTTGCAAATGGTGATCCTAAGTACTCATTTCACAGATTGTTACATTTTGCCTGGTTTCAAAGCACCTGGCTTAGTTTTACAACAGAAACAGCAACAAGAAAATACCGGTCTGAACAGGACACAGAAAAGGAAGGAGAGAGAGGAGGGAAGACAGAGAGAGAGTGAGTGAGAGATAATGTGAGAAAAAGAGAGCATGAATGAGGGTCAGACACAGAACTTTTTGAAGCTGGTAAAGTTTATTCATCAGTCAGCACAGGATGCAGACTTAATTATCACATGTAAACTCCACTTTGGCACCAAGAGTTCAATAAATAAGTGTTCCTCCTCCTGTGTCCTGTGACTGTATCTAAATAAATAAAACCATGACACACTTTCCAATAAATACAGATTATCCACAATACAGATGCATTGCATCAACTTTACTGCAGTTGGTCGATGAAGCCCAACAACGGCAGAAATGAAGTTTTAAGAGTTTCTCCTCGGGGCTCAGAGGAGCTGGAGAGAATGGATTGGAGAGGGTCGTTTTCGGGGAGGGTCGGAAGAGAAGGTGTGTAAAGGAGGGCTGAATATAACAAGTGCTCATGGAAGCAGCACAGCACACTTTGGTACACAGCTACATAACTTCAGCGTGAATTTTACAGTTTAATATTGTTCTGTAGTGCTGTAAAGATGTAGGGCTTATAATTGCACATGTTATTGGAAGGGACCCATTGTATGTATTGTAGAGTCAGGTTTGAACGTTTGGACAAGAGTCCCAACATTACACACTGGCAACTGATTGGTCCAAACCTGCCTCTTATCATGTGTGGTGTCACTGCTTCTTTCAGTCACATGACTCCAGTGCAGATGGATACTTGCAAACTACTCATGAACTGGTGCTAGTAAGTACACTGAACTTATGTATGCATTTAGTAACCAGTATTGTAGGTATCAGTCATGTCCTAAATACAGCATGAAACCACTTAAGTCTTGACAGCTTTGCCCAATTTCACTGAAATTATCATAGTCTGTAGATGACTGTGAAATTATTTTATCACCATACCACACTCAAAATGGCCACCAACACATTTCTAGACAGTCCTTACAATAAAGATGGTATATTTCTGAAATTAAGAGTGTAAACAGAATTTCTGCTGTATCACCAATGCATTGGAAAACTTGGGGCCTACTGTTTTTCTCTGGCGTACATTATGCTTTACAGCATCTCCTAATTTTGCTCACATTTGGCACACGTGATCACAGTGATCATAATCTGTAGATGTGTCTGAGGTGAATTGTGTCACCATAGGTCACTGGTCATAGTGTGGTAGCATGTCTTGCCCATGTGACCAGGCGGCCATGTTGTGTGTGGCAAATGCACATTTGTGTGCATGAAAGTAATTTCCCCTGAACTTGCATAATCTTCATATGTTGCTGGTAAGTTTATAATGCAATAATGTCTTTTTTCTGTAACTCACATAACATCAAGATCTTGAAGAAAGGTTCAGAATAGAACATCCCTTTTGTGAATCAGGATTAATTGTGTCACATGACATGGAAAAATCTACTGTGTGCTTTAAATGTTGTGCACATGGGCATAATGGCACATAAATTCATACTGGCTAAAACGCATGCTTTGATAGCCTACTACATACGATGTTAAGCATACATTTCAACCTGGACACCCATGAGGGTGCTAGTAACCTGTAGTTACCTTATATTCCTCAGGTTGTGTGGGGAAAAAAATGAACATCACACATGCTACTTGTACAAGACTAGAAACCAATAGCTGATTATAACATTGGAGCACATACTTCCTTCCTGTGTGAATTTTAAATATGTTGGCTGGTATAGAAATCTTTACATGCAGCCTCTCCAATTCCGTATCTGTGGAGAGTGGTACCTAAGCCTGTATACACAGCCTCTGTAACTGCAGGTCTGTGGAGAGAGGGGCCTCTGGGTGTGCGTGCGCTCTGAGAGCTTTAGGCTTACGTGTTGCTGATGAGCCTGGAGTTTCTCAGCTTTCCTCCAGACTGCGTCTTTAATTACCTCATTGCTCTAAGCATTTGATTGGCCTAAGTTAACAGGGCTCTGCTGGCCTCCTCACTGGATTGGCTTGTTACCGTGCTGCTCTGGTTGTTTGAGGGAATGCGTCCAGCCAAACAAACAAAATCAGTTTGGGTAAATTAGCAGTTTGAGACAGAACAAGGGCAGAAATGACCAACATCACCCCAAAAAAGGGAAAGAAAGAGGTTTGGTCACCAAGACAAAAGCATTAATCTTCATATCACAGGAGATTACAGGTTTGGGTGTAGGCGGTAAGAGCTGGTTTTTTCAGCAGGGCATGGTATTGCTCCATTCACTCCAATGGCAAACTCTGGCTAGAAGTCAGCTTGTACTGTCAGCTGTAAATAGAGGATCAGACTCTAAGCCAACAAGCTGTGATTCAGAACACTGTAGAGTGCATACATCTGATATGTATCATAAAACAGATTGACTTTTCCTTCTTGATCACAGCTTCCTTTAACTAGACAGTTCCTGCTATTGAGGCTGTAACACTAAGGGTCCATTGAATCTAATTGAAATACTAGTATCTGCAGTCATAACTATACCTTCAAAAGAATGTAAGCGCTTACATACTGTTTTGTGATGACATGCACATTTTTCTAAATAAATATATTTCTAAATATCTTCATTTTAAAAGTGTTATTTTGCATTGTTATATTTCCTCTAAACAACATGAATATGTTTTTTATGACGGCTTAGTAGTTGTGGAGAGAAACAAACTAACAAGCATAATTATGCACTAAGTGCTGCAACCGTCATATAGTATTTCATGCTATTTTCCTGGAATGGAATGGAGATACTGCAAATACCATGTAAGATCTAAACATAGGTGACAGGCAGATATTTTGTGGTGGAGTATGAAAAAGAAGTTCTTTGGAAATAAACTGGATTCCGTACAGCATGTTAGAATGACAGAAAAAACATAGAGAACTGTTAGAGAAAGTGAGGTTTGCCAACTGTCAGAAAAAAGAAAAATGAAAGCTTATCAGTTTCATGTTGACATAATCTGAAAATGTATTTTCTCAGTCTTGCTTCACGTAGAATTTACACAAAATTCCCATTCAAGCGAAACCATGCAGTTGCTGTTTTTTGAAGGGTGACTTTGAATTTCTGCACTCAAGCATAGATAGAAACCCTGCCACACCCTACATTTTTGGTGATCTGTATGGGGGGGGGGGTTGGGGTGGTTTGGAGTTCAAAGCCATCTGAAGAAGCTGACAGTTTCGTACTGGTTTGGGTGCAGTGTTCCATTTGGAAAGAATGTGAGGTAGATTAACACAGTTGAATGACAGAAAACTCAGTTTTGCTTTTCTGTAAATATAGGAATAGCTCAAGTTAAGAAAATAATATGGGTTATCAAAATGGTGATTTTTCGGTTTGTTTTTCTGCTTGGAATAAAAAATCATCAGGTAATTGGTTGTGTTAACAATAATGAAATTCAGAATTATTCGTCATAAAAGTCTGCACAACAGTTGGGGAAGTATCGCGTAAAAAACATTGATCATATCCCAACATTTAGTCTCACACATAAAATGTTTGACCAAAATTCACACTGGAAGACAGTTAGAGGCCCCTCTAGTCTTTCTCAGGGCCAGGCAGTAGCCACAATGTATCAAAGTATCGGTCATTTTGGGAGCTGGTTGTCCTCCTCAAACAACCTTGTGACCGCCTTGCCACCGGGTGGCAGTGTCCCAGGCTATATGCAGCCGCACTCCTGGGCAGACACCTCGTGAATGGTGTAGTATTTGTCATTGTTGTCCAGGAAGGAGAGGTCCTCCTCGTACAGGGTGGGTCGGCAGCAGGGCACGTGCCGCGCCCTGTCACCTTTCTCCCTCAGAATTCCTGCCTCCTTCATGTGCTTGAGCGTGATGTCGTAGCTACGCCGGCGCTGGACGCACTTCCCGCTGCAGTACCTGAACAGAATGGTCTCGTCGCTCTCGTATCCCAGCCCCAGCTCCGTCACGCTCACCTCCACCTCCCGCAGAGAGCACGGCTTCAGGCCCTTACGAGCCCGTTTAGTCCTCTTGGCCTTGTCTCTCCTCGCCTTCCTGTCCACCAGAGTCTCAATCACCTGCTTCAGCTCGCCCTCTGTGAAGCTCTGGAACAGCTGATTAACTGAAAAAAATATATGTCAGACAGAAACATAGTTTTACATCACATCATTTGCTTGGCTGATACGCTTACTTTGGTGTCCAGCATGGTGTAGCTTACATTGAAGGGCTTTGTCCATAAGGGTATTTTCAAAAACAGTTCAGGTAGTTTGTCACGTTGGGTACTGCATATTCATGTCTGCATCTTTTTGGTTACAAGCCCAGTCTGTTCACCTCTGCACTGAACCACAGATGTTTAACTGTTGCACATCAGTAATATATCTTTATTTCCTCAGAACAGTTTGTGTCTGTAAGGTGCTTGCCAGAGCCGTGAATATCCACTACCCGTCAGTGCTTTGGACCACAAAGAGCTTCTACGACTCCAAACAGCCAAAGCGTAAACCTTCAGAATACAGCCAAAGCATAAACTTTTCGGATCCTGCCAGAGCTGAGATTTAAACAGTCATGGAGATCGGGTTCATTTGTCTTGGCAGAGCCTCTGAGGCATGCCACCCACTTGGCATAATGCTCGTCTGTCATGAAATACTCAGCGAGTTCGCCAGGAAAACCGGTGCAGTAGGTATGTGTTTATGAATCCACTGATAAACGCACACTTTGCACATAAACACATCAAGCCTTCATTTACATACGAATACAACTGGTGACCACATTCATTTGCTGTGGTATTTTTTTTAGCAGCCAGATCGTAAAAATGCCTCTTTGTAAGGAAGTATGGATGATTCGCCCTTCTGCAGTCTTTCTTCCTGCCAGATAAGAGCTTAGCAGGACTCAGTCTCATCCAGACACAAGCCAGTGCACTGCACAGGGTAATCCTACTGCATTTTAATGTGTGTGTATATGAATCTGAATATCAATCATAATATGGTTATTGCCAATTCATAACCTGCCATGCTCTGCGCAACGTGCAATGAAAGCACCAATTAAACATACTTCTTTCAACAGCACACACTTAAAATCGCTCCGTAAGAATCAGAGAGGCAGCTTAAACCTTCATCTTAGCACTGTAACTTCAAGTCAGACATGTAGCTGACAGCAATAGCTAAACAAATGGCATCTGTGTTATGGTTTTTGAACCTGGTTGTTGTGAAGAAGCAGCCTTAGGGGCAAGGCAGACATTTAAAAAAACCACACTGTATGCTCTAGCCTTTGGCTGATGTATCTTGTTCAAAAACCCCAATGCACCAGTGAACTACAAAAAAAATCAGGCCAGTAAGACTCTCCATACCAAGTTTTGGTTTATTCATCTGTGCAAACTAGTAAAATATTGTTCATTTAAAATAACAGCAAAATATAGCCACTCTGCTTATAGCAAACATACCAAACTGCTCTTCTAGACATTTCATGAAATGAATTTACTTTTTATCTCACGGAAAGCAAAACTGTACCTACTGTCAAAGGCTATCAGGATTGTAACAGATCTAAATGAAAGAGTAATTAGAACCTTACACTCTGAGAGGAGAGAGGTGAAGCCATCCGCTGATCTCACTTCCCGGCGGCGCCCACCGGGACGGGATAGGGAGGAGGACAGAGGCGGCCTACTGTTTGAAGACGAGGATGATGGTGATGATGATGATGGTGAGGAAGATGGTCTGGGGGAAGAAGGCCATGAGCCTCTTTGTTTTGGAGCTCCTGGGGGAAGCATAGTCCTACTGAAGAGGCCGGAGAGAGCTGCACCACAGAGCATCAGGGCGATGGTGGTGGCCCACTTCCATAACTTCATCTTAGAATGAGTAAGAGCATTGAAACTCTGTGGGACAGAGACAGCAATCGGGACAGTTACACTCACACTCACAGCACACCCATACAGCCATTACGAACAACAACGCATCACTCATGCATGGAGGTTTATCAGTGTCTCAGGTTAAAAATGCAGTTGCTGCTCAAAACATCCACAACTGTATTATTTCCCACTCCCATGATGTGTGTGTGTGTGCGCACGCGTGTGTGTACGTGCGTGTGCGTGTGTGTGCGTGTGTGTGTGTGTGTGTGTGTGTGTGTGTGTGTGTGTGTTGATAGTTTCAGTGACTAGTAAACTGGTGAGAGCAGAAAACAATGCAACACTAATGATTAGCATAGCTGCTCAGAGTTAAGGATGCAGCCATGTTGCACTCAGATTGAAGCTAGTGTAAACCTTTCAGCGTACGACCGCTGTCTTCAGGGAGAGGAGAAAGAGTTGTGTTAGAGTTTATGGTTAAGTCCTTCACAGATTGCTCCCAGAACTCCCTGGTGGTGCTATGGCAAATTCACATTCTGCAAAACAACATTTCTGCACAGCTTGTTGACATAAAAGAACGCAGTCTGGGCTATGAGTCATGCACTCACTACAGAAGGAAAAAAGAGGAATTCTATGACAGCAATCTGGAAACAGCACCTTTCTTCTGTCTTAAGATGGGAGGGCCTCGCTAGACTCCCTGAACACATGTGCGTGTGTGTGTGTGATAGAATGTGTGTGTGTGTGTGCATAACTGTGTGCGGGCGTGTGTGTGTGTGTGTGTCTATATGTGAGGTGTTTTCTCTCCTGTCTCCGAGGGAGTGAAGCTGTCTGCCTCGGATAGCTATTTCATATTTTTCTCAGTATTACCTCTGTGATGCCATCCTTTGTCTTCGTTTTTTAATTATGTTTGACAGTGTATGTTTTAAACAAGTTTGCGTGTTTGGGGAGCAGAGTGAGTGAGTGAGTGGGGAGCAAAACATTTCTCCAGATCAGGAAACGGTAAAGCAGACAGTGGCTGAGGATAAATCCAGGCCAGGCGTCCAAAGTGTTTTGCCAGAGAGGAAAGGAGAGAGGTGGGCTCTGAGGAGCACGACTGGACACACCAAAGCACCACACCGGCCCCACTCCTCTCAGGAAGCAAACACGGGTCCGTTTCCTCTGATGCTACCAGAGCAGGTGGCCGGCCTCTCTTTCTGTCTCGGCCATAATGACCAGCAGTGCAGTCTGGTGGCTGAAAGAGGACAGTCAGTTGGATTGGCCAGCTTTATCCTACTGGACAATGACATACTGTCATCAGCAGCCTGGTTTCCCCCTCCAAGGACTGACCAACCCACACCACAGGTATATTCAGCTGTCCAGCTGAAGGCCACAGGCTGCTATGACTGCTGGGAAATCTCTGTCATCACTGTTTTTACTTTTACACCATCTTGATGATTCAGTTTTTGTGAGATTTTAATTATGGCACATTCCCCTTTTCATCACTATTAATTACAGTGAGGAACTGAATGGATTTTTTTGAACAGATATTTTTCAGATATGAAATGTATTCGAAATGTATAAAATCAAAATCATTTGCAGTTAATCACAATTAAACGAATGAGCATCGACAGCTTTCCCAGCAAGATCTAATCATTTTATCATTGATCACAGGTGTAACTACTGACAGCCATTATCACTCATAGATTGGAAATACACTGATTACTTCATTAAGAGGGGAGTGTTTCCATTTTGTTTGGCTGTGTATATTCCATATATGCAAAGACAGCCATTCATATATTTCAGGATTTGATAATGACCTGCATGGGCTCATTTGAGTCACTTCTGTTATCATTATTATGCCAACCCAAAGTTTACAGAAATACACAAACTTAGAGTGAACAAGCCCTGCTGTCTGTACACCTCTGAGGAACAGAGAGGTGTAGAGAAAAGGTTCTCAGTCACAGAGATGGAGAATTAAAAGCTTCTAAAGCACAGACACGTTTAGCAAAAAGACTCAGTTTTACGTAAAGCTGCTCCATTTCCCTGCTTCCTAATCCCACTGATCATTGCATTCACCAAAGGCAACAATAGTCTTTGCTAATTAGGCACATCCAGCCTCTTCCACTTCCAACACCTCCAGTTTTATAACATCACACAGTCTGACACATTAATCAATTACAGGATTTTTGGCTAAATAAGAAATTTCTCATATAACATCCCTGAAACAGAGGTGACCATGGAATTTTCAAAGAGAAGGATATCTTTACTTAACAGCTGTTCTCATCCTGTGTAACTGAAATAACTGATGGAACAGTTTGATGTTCATACCTGTAGATAGTTTACTAAACCATTTAAGGTGAATTACCTTTGCCTGAGGGCACAACAGCAGTGCCCCACCTGGAATGTCTACCTGAAGCATACCTACACTGTAGGTGTTCACTGGTGGTTTTGTTTTTAAGTTCAGCCGAAATTATTTCATCCCATGCCCGAAGAACTCATGTTCCTCTGAGCGGCACCCTCTTTGCCTGGTAGCTTTTGTGTGGTTGAAACAGGCTTGTCAGGATTTGGCTTTGAGGAGCGCATTGAGAAACCAGAGATGACAGCAGAGAAGGAGAACAGAGGAGGTTGGGTTCTGTCTCCATTCTGACCAAAGCCAGAGCAGCGTTCACCGCAGTCCTCACAGGAAAGGAATGGGCTCTTCATTGTGAGGAAGATTATTAGCGGAAGAGCCTCAAGCCATGCTGTATGTCTTCATTATTAATAAAGAAGCCTCATTGTGCCTCTCATGCATAGATATATACTGTACATATCCCCAAAAAGGCCATGAAAGAAACCATCAAATTCTTCCTTACACCCCACCCCCATCCCTCCCCCGTACTGTCCTGCTCAGTAGAGGGTCCTTTTGTGTTCACTGTTTTATTGGTTGTTTTTCTCGCCTGGGGCAAGATGGGGTGAGAGAAGGCACTATTCTAAAGTCTTCATTAATTCTTCCAGAAGAATTTACCAGGATAATAATTATATTTGAGGTCTCTGGGTTGGAGATATTGGAGTACTGCATCCATTCTCATTGTCTGCAGGATTCCGTGCAGGATGTGTGCAACACTCCATTTTACATCCATAACACTAAACAGATACTCCTAGTGCTCCACCTTCCGTATTTTTGGAGTAACTTTTATGAAGAGTCATTACACAACATGCCTAGATGGTAATAGAAGTGTACTTCTGGATATTTAGTCTTGATCATTATCATGAAAAAGATGTGTACAAAACCAAGGTGGCAAACGCTGTACTCCACATTGAAAGTTCTATCCCTGTCTTTTGGACCTAAATCTCCAGAACTTATTAGCATCACCAAATTAGATCTCAGGCAGCAACCTTTATGTCAACCATTAGAACTTTGACAGGCCAGTGAGGAACAGAGTGTGACACCTAACCAGTGATAAATGATCTCTGTTACACACAACATTTAGCTCCCAGCGTTCTCAGTGAAAACAGCATCCGTCTGATTGACATTTTGTCTGTTATTGGAGGGTTTCCGGTGATGTGGAATTTATGGGCTAAGCTGATAGGCCAATGGGCAGCCAGGGTTTGTGTTTTCCTCAGGAGTGACCACCCAGTCAGCCCCCCCTCTCTGGGGTGACCCTGCATTTGCCTCACACCTGGGTCTTATGGGGCATGAATCCTCCAGCTCTCTCAACAACAAGCCTCTGCTCTGAGTCTGTGCAAAAAAACGACAAAAAAGGAATCACGTATTCAGTGAATTCTCCCTTTAGTGTGTGTGTACGTGCGTGTGTGGGCATGCACGTGTGCTTGCGTGCATGTATGTGAGAACTAAAATGCATGAATTTGCATTTAAGATATGTAAGTAGGAAACAAATGACGTCAAAGGTGAGCAAGTATTGTATCTGAGGTCTGATCTCTGAGGTCTGCAACTGCACACCACATCTGAATCCCACTGACTCGTGCCTCATGCCTTCAGATCCTAATCACTGTGCTATCATATCAGTTTGTACAAATAACACAAGTCATTGTGAGTGTAGAGCAGAGAGAGATGTGTTGTATGAATACTTTAACGTGTGTATAGCACAGACAGTGTGAGTCACTCGCCAGCCTGTCCCACATAGGGGTGTCTGAGTCACATGGTCCATTTCATGCTGATAATTACACAGTTACAGTCCTATGCTACCAATGGATGTCTTGCTCGAGACCATGCCTGTTCAAAAGTGTTTATAACAAGTCAGCAAATCGGAACACTTACAGCTTCAACAGTGGTAGAGACAGAACTTTCAATGTGTTGAAAACAGAGTTGAATATCTGGTCATGACAAATAGAATATCTGTAATGGAACCCATCCTTGTAGTCGATATCCTGAAATGTGATGAGTTCTAACTTCGGCAGCTGCAGAGCACTCCACACAACAGACAATGTATTATACCCCACTAACAGCCCAGAGGGGAATCCCCTGCCATCAGACACTGATTCTTGACTTGTGTTAGGATGTTGCTCATGGTGGCAATAGCAACGGTCCCCTCAAAAACCTCCAACAGATCTCTGTAAAGGACAGTAAGTATAGGGACATTGATGTTTCTCCTTTTCAAAACTCTTGGTGAAAGAAAGCAGTCAGCACACGCAAAGAGTATAAAAAACACGTTGGTACCCACTGGCTTTGCTTTACGCCACTGAGAGCTTTTGGAGTGTGATGGTGTCCAAACTGGGCTGTACTTTTTCTGTTTCCATGAAGTGCCAAAAGGCCCAGAATGGGCCAGACCAGGCCAGAGGGGCAGAGGGAGAGAGGCAGGGAGAGTGGGCCAGGGCAGGGAGAGAGGCAGAGGCCAGATTAGCAGTAATGCCTCCCAGTTTATCTCCCGTCACGTGGGATAACACCTGCGATCTTCGGACGGAGGGTGCAGGAACAGTCGCTGCAGCTAATCCCAGGATTCTCTTGCCAGTATCAGGAAGTGAGGTCACACGTTCACACCACTTATGCCCAATATGCCTGAGCACCCTAAGATCCACATGACATGTAGGCAGCGTCTTCGAAAACAAACTACCACTGCAACCCTATTGTGCTGCTCTGGAAAGAGCCTCCATTTGGTCACGGTATAAAAGATCCTGGTCACTCTCAGAGGGAATTAATCCACCCCTGGAAGTCATGGCACATGGAATCTACAGTACATAGAATCCAACGTACACAGAACCCACAGTGAACAAGAGCTGTAGGACATGGAACCAGAGTCATGGATGTCCTCTTTTAGGCCACACCCCTTCAAGAGTGTTCATAACGAGCCAGCAAATCAGAACAGTTTATAGGCTGAAACAGAATGTTTACAGTGAAGCACACAGATCTGTATGCCTCATCATGATAAACAGAGCCCACAGTACAAGGAGTCCATGCTATATAGAATCAACAGTGCATGCAATCCTTAGCACATAGAAGTCATCGTACAAGGAAGTCACTATTAATTACTGTCATGGCACAAAGAAGTCACAAGAAGCCCCTTACAACAGACCTGAATACTGTTCATCTTTGGAAAAAAAAACATTGAATTGCATTATGTAAGGGTATGTACTATTATTAAATGCTACAAAGGTATAGATTTGTGTTTCTTCAACAATACTAAGCTCAGAATATTTCTTCTGTGGATCAGGGCAGATGTAGAATAATCAGTAATACAATTCGGGAACATGCCAACAAAAAATGCTTCATCTGTGTATTTGATCTGGAGACACATGCCTTGTATTAAATGGAACTGAGATGCCCTTTTACTCAGTGTTTATACTGTGCTATGAATAAACCTTTTAAATGTGCTGTGATATCCTGCCGCACGGCAGCTAGCAGCCTGAAAGGTTGCCTCCGTGTTTAATGGTGAGTGATGCTGGCTGTCTGATGTCTTATCCAGTTTTATCAGCACAGCTCCATGCCACAGCAGAGTCAGGCGTAATGCAGGCTAATCATCAGGGATGCAGCTGCAGGGTTCTGCAGGCAACCCAGAAAACGGGTCACTGAAAGACACCCTGCATGCTTTTAGGGGGAAATTAAATTCATCGAAAGAGCTTAGCTGGAATGTTTGAAGGATTTTAAAATTCTTCCTTTTAAGGGGGATTGACTCGTGCTTAGGATGTCCAACCAAATACAATACAATAAAATACTATTTTCCTATACTTCCAGCTGACAGTTTTTTGTAAGAAAGCTTCAAATGGTCCTCAAGCACCAGTTAGTTAAAAGATAATTCTCCTCAAATGTATGTCTCTTCCTCTATTACTCCTTTGACCTTTATCATCTTTTACATCATTATATTACTGGGCAGCAATGAGGTAGAGAGGTTGTGGAACTGGAATGCTAACCAGCAGGTTGCAGGTTTTGTTCTCCAGTCTGTCACTGGCCTTGTGCTCATACAGCAGGATTGCCTCAATGATCAGCCAGCTGCATGACTGGATAATACATAAAAATAAGTATCCCTGGATACAGGAATATGGTTGCTAAGCAAACAAATCATAATTTAAAGTTTGCATCACTGCTGCTGCGGACTATACTCTATGTACCGTTATATATATAACAGTAATTTTTATTTTAATGCCTGCAGTTTCTATTATTGACCACATCAGTAAATCAGAGAGCAGGATTCCTAAGACTGCACAGCAGTGACAGCAGTGAAATCGAGACCCATGATCGTTCACTTCAGCACAGCACCCAAAAAGAAGGCGAGAATCTGAAAAGCCTTTCTTAAAAGCCTTACCTTTCCCCCTCCATCCAAAACTAAGGGGATTAAGACTATAAATCTTTACTTTGTGCCTTTTACACTAGACATGGAGTCAGGTCTGTGGCCAACACTAATATTTTAATTTTTCCAGTGTGCTGCATCGGTCTGTTCACATGTGTTTAAGGAAAAGGCACCGTGGACAGTGGCCAGGACAGTGAAGGAATATGGGAGATACCAGCAGAAGAGAATCAAACTCCTGCCCTTCCAGCAGCATTCTATCCATTCCATTTGTATGAAAATGCAGTTATCCTTTACAAAATATAGTTTTGCTTTGACAAGGATAAATTAACAAGATTATTATTTTTATCACTCGCATCACTTAACATATGAAGATTTTTCCTGAGTCCTGCCCTGACAGCATTGAAACACATGGAAATTTACTTGGAAATGCAGGGCTCATGTTCTGGCCAATAGGAAAAGAATCTCATTTGCTGTGTGCATACTATTTATCATAAACTCATGATGTTATATTTACAAAGAGAAAATCGTCTGTTTCTGTTCACTAGGCCTTGTTTATCAGAAAGACTCATGAGATACTTTTATATTCAGAGTTATCCATCAGGGCCTGCCATACACAGCTCCAACACTTTGGCCAAAACAGGATCAGAGTAAGAATTCTGAGTTAAAAGGTCACACCTTTTATTTGGAAAGTCTAAGTACAAGATATACATATTTAAACGTGTAAAGCCGGTATTATCTATCTGTTATCATGCCATGATCTAAAACTGTGAAAGTATTTATGGCCTGATTTGGCAAAGCAGGTCACCACTGTCGCTATGGTGAGGACTGCCATGGAGACCAGCTGATTGATGATTGGTTAGGTAATAGAAACAATACAAAGTGGCATCTTGGGAAGAATCCTCATAGTTTAACAGCATGTTTCTTCCCACAGTGATGTTACGTTACTCTTTCATTTTAATATTCTTCATGAGTCTGTTTCCATATTATGCTGGTAAGGTGCTGGTAATGAATGTATCACTTTCTTTTTGTTTGCCTTCTTCAGTTATCCTTAAATGCACAGCATACATTTTTGCACATCTGAATATTTTACTAAAACAGTGCAGGTTAAGAATCTTGGTTAAAGGTAACTGGAAATTTAGCATGCATTCTGCTGGTTTCAGTTAATGAATTTGATATGTCCTGTTTAACTAGTAAAATCACTGTTTAAATGGTAAGAAATAATATTACAACAAATATTGTTTCTGCAATGCTCATGTACTGTCTTCAAAACAAATTATTGTCCAAAAACAAGCACTCTGACATTAATTTTTCCCATCAATAAGGAACAACTTTTCTGCTGAAGTTTCAGGGGAATCCGGAGCAAAGTGAAGCATCTTGCTAATGTCAGCAATTATGCATAGGGTCACAGCGAATGCTTTCCAATGCAAAGCAGCTAGCAGCTGTACTGTTTCTACCGGTCAGACTACCAAGACAATGCTCCTGTTTTCACACAGAGGCCAACACTATGCATTTAACAAGTTTATGCATTTTGTAACAAGTTTAGGCAAGTGAGTCTGGGGGTCACTGAAATTAGCAGGAAATGTTGTGTAACAATCTTAAAAAAAAAAACTTGAATTTGTTATTGAAAAATACAGGGAAAAAAGTGCTGCAGATAGATTGATGGGCTGAGGTCTGTGCTTAGATAAAGTCTGTTTTAGACTGAGTGGCCCATGTGGCGCGGGAAACCTCTGAGACAGCCAGCAATAAAATAACATTAACATTCCTGTAACTGCAGATAGGGCTAACCTCCGTTACCTTCATCATCCTCACACCCTCGCTGCCCGTTTGCCAGGGCCTTGTGACCTGGAGGACGCTGGGAGCAGGAGGCTCTGCTATGTCTTCAGTTTAGTTTAAATCCCCTCTGCCTCCAGCGCTCTGTCTGCCAGGTGGCTACACTCACATGCGGTCTGTGATCTCTGCTGATCTTTGGTTCATCATAGCACCAAAATCACAGTCATTATTCACGTCCTGATGGAAGCAGAGGAGAGTTTCTCCGTTTCAGCTGTGAGATGAAGCCCTCCAGCCCTCTGCCTTTTACTTATATAAACATTTTTCTGCTTTTTTAAACCTTTTACATCAGCCGTTATTATAACATGTGGCTTGCTGTAGATTGTGCATTGCTTATCTTGTCTTTTCTGGAGATTTGTGACTATATGGGACTTCCTGTTGACTCCAGACGTGATGACAGTATTGTTACCGCAGCCGGGTAGTTTAGCTTTCAGCATCCGTGTTCATGCTGAAGTGTCTGCATACCTGAATGTCACGCAGGCAGGGCTGAAGGCAGGCAGGCTCCTGTATATGGTGAGGCTTTAGACTGAACTCACTTCAGATGGTGATGGAGCAAACGGGAAAAACATTCCCCCTCATGGGTTTATTTTTCATGGAGTGCTCCAGTGCTACCCTTCCTGTATTTTTGTTGTTTACAATTACTGTGTTAAATATTCTTACTGTTTATATATGTGTGTGTGTGTGTGTGTGTGTGTGTGTGTGTGTGTGTGTGTGTGTGTACACCATAAGACTCTATCTCACCCATTCTTCTGTAGGTTAATATTGTTGGCAGTATTAATAATATTATTGGCACAAAATTCCAAATTTTGTGTATCAAAGTATCTACCATAGTGACAGAAGGGTCCTTCTGTCCCAAAGCAGAAAATAAGTCCCAAACATTGAAAAAGGGACCAACCACCAACATCATCTGCACTTTGTTCTTGTTTTCACACAGAATGCTTGTTTGGTGTGATAGGTGCAGTGAACTGTGATTGTCCCTGCAGCTGTACTGTAGACATCCTCAGTAATGTTCCTGCCTTTAGATGCCTCTGTGCCTCTCCTAATACACCTCACACCACGGGATCACAATGAGGAAGAGCAGCATGCCTGTTTGTTTTTGCATATGCTACACTGTAGCACCAAATGCCACATTTCAGCCATGTAAGAGTATTTATGAATGTCACTTTTATGTATTCAAATAAAAATTTTGCATGAAAGCACATTTATATTACATTACATTAAGTTTGATCATTAAGTATTACATTGTACAACATTGTTATCTCCTTTTGCAGCAGTTCAGTCTCCCAGGATTAAAAATGCATGTTCTCCCACTGCGGGATACAGCTGTAGGGGCCTGCCACCTGTTGCTCAGGGTGTGACTCTGTTGGCACAGCTGGAACCCACAGCCACCAGACACAAAAGGGAAGCATTTTCTGTTTTGTTTTGATGAACTAGCACTGAAATCCATGGTGAAAGCTGTCTGAACATGATACACACCCAAGGTGCCCACTATTTAATTAGGTGGGTTCTACTGTGGAATGCAGTATTATATAATCTCACAGAATGTGTGTGTGTGTGTGTGTGTGTGTGTGTGTGTGTGTGCGTGCATGTGTGTGTGCATGTGTGTATGTGTGTGTGTGTGTTTGTACTTGTTTGCTAAATTTGGCAACAGCTACGTGTAATATTCATAGGAGACTTCAAACAGAAGACTGAAACTCTTGTATTTGCATATAAGAGGGAAGGGATGAAAACAGTGCATACAGAGCACTGACAGGACTGAAATTAACCTATAACACACACACACACACACACACACACATGCTTTCACAGGAATTTTCCAGTTTCAAAGACTGATTCCTCCAAAAAAGAGTTTAAACCTGAAAATTAAAGCTGATAAGAATGAGTCCTTTCAGAAGGGTTTGGGCTGAAAGGTTAGCTTTAATGCTGATGTGAGTTTGCTTTGAAGGCTCTTTCTCTGTGCTCAGGACAGTGCAGGGTTAGGAGCGTGATTTCTCCTGTGTAATCAGTGATGGCCTTTCCTGGGCTTGTGATCTAAGCCGGATTGGAGCCCAGTTTATCGCAGGTGAAGGATTTGGGAGACTATAAGATTAGCCTCTCCTGCCTCTCCATCTCCAGCAGGCTGCCCATTCTCATTGAGGAGAGTAATTAGGGCTTCACAGCTCCCTGTTTTTTATAGCGCTGCTTCAAATGCTCTCTGGAATTCAGGTCAGTTTGATAAGAAAACTGTCACCCAGGATAGAGGGTGTAAGCTTTCTGTGCCCTCTCGCAGAGAGGTGAATCTTTCATCTGGCCAGGCCTTCAGGACCATCTACTGAGAAAAGACGTATGTCACTATAACTCTCAGCTGCAGCTTGCAGGCTTTGTCATTTTGGAGGCAACAGTGTTAAAAGTTCAAAAGCAATGCAACCCAATCAGTTCAGGGGTATTTTTTCTCAGCAGCCTCTGGACTGAGACTGGGTCACTGAGCACAGAGAGGAGAGCAGAGCCCTGCGACCGGCACGGTGTGCGGCTCGGGACATTACTGCGCTAATCCCGTGTGTTCCCCTGGCACGCTGCTGCTTTGTGGATCCAGCCTTTCAGCACTGCTTAACACCTGCCCCATAAGCCCTGGCTTACGCCGCTGAAAGAGGATGCGTCCTTACCGTCGGCCCGGCTAATCCACACTCGTCTGCGTGTCTTAGTCTTCAGCTGACCTCTGGGCGGGAGCTGTGGAGGTATTCCTGCATGGGGCCGGGGGCGCACTCTCCCTCGGCTCTGCTCCCGCACACATCAGCGCCCCCCCGATCGATCAGGGGGCACCGCGCCCGTCCTCCGAAACTCCCGCCGCCGTGTACGATCTCCCGAAGGCTGCCTCTATCCCGGGGGGTCCATCCCTCTCAGACGCGTGGCAAACAGAGACCGCCATCCCGCCAGCCGGCGAGAGGCCGCCTCCCAGGCATGCTTCTACAGCGAACCGCGTCCCACGACAACAGCGAGCGCGTTCAGAGGCAGGGCGTCAGAGGCAGGGCGTCAGAGGCAGGGTGTGAGGGTGTCAGAATGTCAGTGTGTCGGGAGGCCGATCACTCACAGCCTTCTCTGATGATAATGGCCCAATGCCAACACAGTGGCATTTAACAAGCCACAGCAAAAATTAATCAAAAACCAACGGATTTTAAATAAGAATTCACAATCCAAAAAAAGAGTTGGTTTTAATTAACTGACAAAAATAGCTGCTAATGTATTTCCGCAAACAGACTGACCAATTAGTCATTCAGAGGAAAGTGACTTGATAAAAGAATTAATAAACTTGAAGGACTCGATGAGAGATTTCTTATCAAAATCCATGAGTCTTCATTTCGTCCTGTTTTGTGGCCAGAGCATATGTCCAGGAGTCCAACCCACTAGTTTCCTGATTGTGATGCAGAAGCAGGACAGTAGTATAAAAGACTAAACCTGACTGCACACAGACTTCATGTTGATAACTCCACTGGAAATACAGTAGCGTCTTGATTTTCCAATGTGGGAGGTTTTCCCAAAAACCTGGACATCAACAATGACCATTAACGCTCCGTGATGCACTTTCCTATGTGTCTCTCAAGACTCATTCCAGAAACATCCTCAGGGTGACAATATCAGTCTCTTGGTCATTTACAACTGAAAAAAAGTAATACAAAAAAACTATATAAAAACACTTTCAGATGTCAGGAAATTCTTCAAGTTGGAGCAAGTTGAACGTGTAGCAGTGTCCTCTCCTCAGTCACAATCCGTCGTCGTTCTTGTGTTGGGATAAAACAGGGACGCAGGCACAGTGATCAGCTCGCGCTACAGCATAGCAGAGTTTTCCTTTAGGTCCCAGGCTGTACAGTGTTGCGTCTCTCCCACCAGCAAAGCGCTCAGCTCCAGTCTGCTGGTCTCTCCGTGGGGAGCTCTGGAGCAGGGCGAAGGAGGAGTTAAGCGGAGTTAAGCGGGAAGGAGTGAGCTGTGGTAGCGATGCTTTGCCCTCCCCTCTCCAGCCCCTCCCACCTGGGGCCACGGTCCAATGGCAGCGCAGGTTACCATTGACATGCTAATCAGGCTGATTCTGGCAGAGAGGAGGATTCTCTGGCCTGTCTCTCATGCTCTCTCCATGCCCAGGGCTCAGTACATATCCTCTTGCTGCACACCTGGAATGTACAACAGGAACATGCTAAGATGTAAAACCTAGAGGGCAGGGAGAACCTTTTCCACAGAAGTTGGCAGAGAGGGTGGGATGCCTTTCCTAAGCCAGCAGGACAGGAATAGTTGCGTTCTGTCTGTCCACCGGGCTGTGTTTTCTGTCTGTCAGATTTCAGGAACACTTCCTTTTAAAGCAGGTTAAATTTGCATACTTTGTTCCTTAAAACATCACTGTTTGTGCTGACCAGTGGATAAGTCCTGTTCAGAGCAAGGATTGAGCTTCATTATAAACTCTCTGCTTACCTGTGAATGTGAGAGTTCCAGAGACACCTGAGGACGCACAGAATGCAGACGTCAACAGAGGCATCAATGATATACCAGCCGTTACACTCTGTGATCTCAGGGTTAAGGAGGAACAAAAGAGTCACATAAGAAAACACAGAGAATCTGACCGTGATCACAGTTTTCTGGACACAGTACTGTATCAGTAAGGGCTGGTCAGGCATTTGATCCTGCAAACGCATTGCTATCTACGCCTGCCTGCAAATTAATCAAGCATGGTTAATTAAAACAGAAAGTTTAAAGTCATTTCTGTAAAATACAGTTTATTTGGAATAAAATGCATTATTTGTATACAGTGTGACTCTGTGTAATGGTATAAGGATTATAGTATTATGTGTGTTAAATTAAGAAGAAGAAAAAAATCTAATACATACATTTTTCCTGAGATATCATCTGTTTTGTTACTGTCTGTTCAGGGATATGAATTAATATCTAGATTACTGTTTATACACACACGGGCATTGACTGAGAACACTTTCAGTATATTCATAGGAACACATGAGAAAGCCTTGCAAACACTCAGAGGGAGGATTATAGTCCAGGGCTTCTGGCCAGAGTTTGAAAGACCCTTCAGAAGCAGTCGTTTTTAAACTGAGACTGTGCTTCTTCAAAGCTCAGAAGTCAAATCTTTGTGTGAGGTTTTGTGTGAGAGCAAGTACAGTTCACCTGTATACAATTAGATGTGTTAAAATTACACATGGTTTACATTTCCTATAGGCCAAAGTGTTAACTTCAGTGGTCCTTAAAAGGTCATATAACGTTATTACATTGTTTATATAACGTTATTTATTAGCTCAGCAGAGCTTTTTTACTTATGGAACAGAGCTCACGTTTGTACAGCTGGATGTTTTATGAGGGTAACTGCTTTGCTCCAAGACACGAAAAGCAGCGGCCCAGCTAGGATTTTAATCTCAGAGACATTATCAAGAACATGAACAAAACACTGGCACACTATAAAGTCTGACAGTAGTTTTGCTCATATTGTTTTTTTGTTCCTTTATTTGCAGTTTAGGAATGAGAGTGAGTTTTAGGGACCAACAGCAATAAACCCCCCAATACTGTATGTGTGACGAGACAGCAAGTACAAGCATGGAGCCTGTGAATATTTTCCATTACATACAATATACAGTTAGTGCTGTGTCACTCTCTGTGTGTATCTAATGTCATTCTGACATTCTGAAGGATTGCTAAAGAGGATTTGGAATGTGCTAGTCTACTCTGACCAACAGAGGTGCCTAATGCCTGAGACTTCCCTTTGCCTGCTCTGTATTTAAACTTATTTTGAATGCTACATGTAGGTGTTGAGAGATTGTGATGTGTGACTATGTAGATAATTGTTTGCTAAGTGCTTGGCTAACTGATAAAATCAAATAGAAGCTGCTAAAATATAACTGAAGGAGTTCAGTGTAAAGTGGTGATGGTTTATGGTTTGTTTCTACCTGTAGCTGCTCATTCTGTGCTCTGGGTATCCCTGTATTTACAGAGGGTTCCACTGCCTGTACATTGTAGGGGCACCAAAACTAAGTGATATTTTAAAATCCACAGGTCACAGGGGCCATGACTCAATTGTTAACTCTGAACAAATTCTGCAAAGATTAGTCATGTGAAGTCAGAGTGATGAGTCAGAGGATGTAGGGTTCAAAAGTCAGAGCGAGAGGGCTAATTAAGGAGGGGTCTGATGTTAGCTACTCTAGTTTAAAAGTGCGCTGAGTTTGAAAAAATCACCAAAGCAAAGTAAAGCAGTGGAAAAGGGACTGAAACAGATTCTGCAGAGTTCATTTAAGGGGGCAATATTTATTTGCAGTAACTCTGTCAGTGCACAGCTGTGTGCAGTGCATCGCCGTAGAGCTGCACTATCCTGTTACACAGGGGAGATGTGTTATTTGTTGTTTATGCGTCTGGTAAAAGGGACTCAGAGAGGGGTCAGGCATGTCTCCTGTTCTCAGGATACCACGTCAGAGCACAGCTGAAAGTGGTCTTACAGTTTTCAGGCTACACACTGTTTATAATGCAGAGATACTACCCCAGCAGAACCACTCTGATCTGCATGGTAAGTTAGGGGTGCCATTGCAGTATCTGGGAGAATGTACACAGCTTACATTTAACACTTCATCAATTCATACTGCTTACCCGCTGAGGTCGAGTGGAGACCCTCATTCAAGGGTGCCACAGCAGCATCACGTGTCGGACTGGAACCTGCAACCTGCTGATCGCAAGTATGGCTCTGTTACCTGCTGCCCTGCTGTAGTCGAGTCGTAAAAATCCATTTACATGATCATAAAATTCGCTCACTTTTGGCTTCTACAGTTGGTTTTCTTCCACTCCCCTTAAAAGGAGATGCTTTTAATGCCAGAGGTTTGAACACTTAATCTTTACTTACGGTTTTATTTAAGGCTTCTTGGGAAACTGCTCCGGTGCCGGTGCCTATGGGACGGCCTGCTCAGTTCTCCTGAAACGATGGGAGGACTCTGAGATTAAAAACAACAGTAGCGAGACAGAGGGGGTGAAAGATGGCAAGGCTCTCACTCTTTAGCCTTATATCTTTATGTTCACACCTTTATCAGCATCACTGTGTGCCTCAAAGCAGATAGAAATATGTAACAAGCATAGCTCATCTTAGTACCATCTCAGTAACGTAGTGCCTCCAGTCAGAAACATCAACAGTGATGCGTAAATCAGTAAATCATGTCGTAATAAAGGGGGGGTGAGAGCAGGTTTTCTGGGCACTCGGCTCACTGCTCCTCTGTGACTCTCTCTGTGTTCCCTGACTCTAAACTCTGCTTTATTTCTACGCACCAGGGCAGAAGTGGTCAGACAGTTTCACAGGTAACCGGATGGGTTTAGGTTTGGATCCTGGGTGGAGGTGAACCCATGTGTGAGGTACTTATAACCAAATTCAGTAAATGTCTGTATAAATGAACACATGAAACTGATTATGCGAATGTGTAAAAGTTGGGTGAATAGCTCTGGATGAGATATCTACTCAGCAAATGAATAAATTAAAAAAGAGTCTTTTTACCTAAATGAGAGCAGGGTTTCAAATACAGTAAGTAGTGCAGAAAACAAGTAAATTTTAAAGAGCGCAAAATAAAGAAACATTGGGTTACACCTTATTATTATTAAATGTTTCATAAAGCCTTCATAATATCTTTAATATCATGGTGTTACCACTTTATATAGCTGTTATAAGCACATCTTTATGATGGCTAATATAATGATGAACCAGATGTGTTTGTGTGTGTTGTGTGTTTTTTAGGGAACATGGACTGCAGCATATCACTGCGTTAGGCGTCATGAAGTACAAATGTCTCAGTAACACAGAATGCTTCAGTGAAGGAGAGACGCCTTGTGCTTGAGATGCTTATTAAGGTGTTATGTATGCTTTGTGAAGGCCTTGTGAAGATAAACTGTGATCTGGGGATGTGAATGAGTTTTGTATTGACTGGATCTGCCTCTCTGTTCTCTTTAGTTTGTTTTCCGAACAGCAGACATTACACAGGTCTCTCACCTCTGGCCTGAACACTTAATGTCTGGAACTTTTTTAGGTCTTTGGAATGTTCGCCCATGAGCCAAAGAGAGAAGAAGAAGCTCCACACACTCTCTGTAATTTATTGGGTTTCCATCATTAATTATGTGGGATACATGTGCTTCAACACCAGCCATAAAGACTAAGAGGCGAGAAAGCATAGCCTCATCCTGGCAATCTGTTTACAGGCAGATGATAAAGGCATGTTGAAATGGAGATAAGATTACGTGAGATCATTTTAATGCCTTAATTTCAAGGCTGGTGCTATCTGGTTTGGCAGTTGCGGTTATGGATTATACCTCCCTGACTGACGGCTGAATGACAGATGATGTAATCCTTAATAAGGTCACGACCTGCAGCCTCTGTCTGTCCCCGCCCCTGCCCCCACCCTCAAAGAATAAACCAAACAAATCAACAACTGATCTAATACATTAAAGACAGGCTTTCAACGCCCAAAGCCACTTTTTATCACTGAATGTTAAACCACTCGTTGGAGTAAAAGTTAGTTCATTGGTGTTGAAAAGTTCCTTCAGGGGAGTCACATTGCCTGCGGAGGGAGCCCCGGGATTCATGGCTCTGATGTTGAATCCTCTGCCCTGACGGCCCTCCGGAGGAGATGATGCTGGTGCTCCCTTTGGCCCACCCCTCTGCGGTACACCTCTGGCTCCTGCTTTATTTTCCTTTATTGTACAGAAATGAGGGCTTTCTGTCTTTCTCCAGGACATAAGCCAGCACAGGTATTAACAGAACAGTCCAGTGGTGGACGTGGGTGACCTGATAGTAGTAGCCAATAGAACAATAGATGCAAATGACCTGATAAATGTTCAAAAACACTATATCAGTCTCATTTAAACACAAGGGGACAGCTTTTGTTTAGAGTAATCTCAGAAGCATGGCCCCAGTGTGTTTGTCACTTGAGGACATTGAAACTAAGTCTCTGGGGTGCAACAACCAAAATATAAACAAAATGACAATTTATTGTATTACATGATTGGCAGGTTCATTATGGTGAAATATTTATGGTAGCTTGGCTGTCAGACACAGCAGTCCCCTGTAGAAAATGAGGCTGAACTGAAAAGCCAAATGGGAGAGGTGCATAAAGTAAAGCACACAGCAGCACCACTGAGCAGATGGTTTGTTTTTAGATTACTTAGGAGAGAAAAAATAAAAGCTTGCAACTTGTGTGTGTCGTTGTTCAATCACTGTAAAGGTCTCTGCATCTGGCAACAAAAGCCTGAACCTGGCAGCGTTATTAGGTTGTATAAAAGGGGATTTGCAATTTGGGGTGAAAGAAAAACATAACATGGGGGAGATTTAGAATTTCATCTAAAATCAGCTTCCCTCCAGTTTTGCTAAAATGAGAAAGCAGAGCTGGCCGCCGCCGCCTGAGATGCAGAGATAGAGACGTAGCGGCAGCAGCCCAGTGCAGTGCAGATATGACGCATTCTTCTCTGAGGGCCTGTATAAATCAGCTGAGACTAATGTGAAAGTTTGGAGCAGAAGAGGCTGTCATCTCCTCCCCTCGTGATGAACTGCTGGGGGCGGAGAGGGTGGGAGCTTCACTCCAGACTCTGGCCTCGGTGTGTTTCTCCTTCAGAGGCGGAACGGTGCTCCTGGGATCCGTACATTTCCTGCTCCTGCAATCTGCATGCTGAGTGTGAGAGCGTGAGCGTATCAGCGTGCATGCATGTGTGCATTTGGGACCAAGTGTGTGTGTGCATGGGTGTGAGCATGCCTGCATGTGTGCATTTGGGACCAAGTGTGTGTGTGCATGGGTGTGAGCATGCCTGCATGTGTGCCTGTGTGCAAAAGTGTGTGCATGCATCTGAGACTGTGTGCGATGTCTGTCAATACACGCTGAATTTCTACAGCACGGCAAACAGTGAATTCAGTATTATAACTTCTAATTTCTTTTTAAGGTATTGATTTGTTGTCAGCCTTATGGCCAGTCGGGCTGTTTTCACGCTGGCGTGCAGGGATTCAGCAGCTCATTATTTCTTGTTAAATAAACAGGAATATGGAGAGACATAAAGTAGAAATGTTCACAGCTCATAAATCACACCTCATAAAACCCCGGTGAGCATGGCAATCGTGAAAAATATTTCATATTTTTCCAGGGATGATTTGTCATGTGTGTCTCACAGCTGCAGTGCATCGCAGCAGGAAGTGTCTGTAATGACAGCCGAAATTTCTCCCTCACTGTTGAGGAGCCCTGTGGAGAGGCTCTGTCATCATTCTCTCTTTATAGGACACATAATTTCAGCATTTAGCTCATCTAGCAGACTCCCGCCCAGAGGAACCTACAGAGTAAAACTACAGAAGGGCTTGTAGTGACGTCACAAAACAGCTGAACATTGTGAACATTGAACATACCTGTGACTCAGATTTGAACGTGTAACCTGGAAGTCACAAAGCCAGTGTGCTTTCCACTGTGCCATCAAACTGGCTATGGTCCAATAACAAAATGGAATATAATAATGATTTAAAAAAAATAAATAAAATGTCAAAGTTCAAATAAAATGTAATAAATAAAATAAACGATATGAGGAGGATAATGTTGCACGTAGACCTGCGTAATGTAAGGTTTGAGTAGGGTGTGTCTGTACCCCTGCCTGCGCTTCAGGCTGTGGGAGGGTGCTCTGTGCAGCACTGCTGGTACCTGGGTTCCCCTCTAAGGAGGGTGGGTAATCTCCTCTGCAGCACAGGGGATTTAGGGTTGATCTGTGCTATTTTTGGGAGGTGTGTCGTTCTTCCTGGTACTTTTCAAATTTTGTGAGTGAAGTGCAGCTCCACCTGGAGCTCCTTTGGGCTGCAGTTTGAGTCGAGGCAGTCCTCTCTGAGGCAGTGCTCTCTGTGTTGGCTGGACTGCTGTCTGCATCAGGCGGTTGTGTAATTGAGTGAAGGAACAGTCCAAGGCTGACCTCATGAGAAACACACAGATAATATAACCATACAGGTCACTAACCATATTGAGCAACAGTTTATGATTGTTCACAGACATATGAAGTATAGATAACTGGAGTCATCTTTCCTAACTAATAGCCATTCACATTGTGCTTATCTTTGAGTGATACCTTTTTAGCCTATTAGCCTGTTAGCCTATTTTTGCCTTCATGTCACTTTTTTCTCATCTCGTACAATGTTTTAAGTGCAAAGTAGTCTAAAGGAAACAGCTGTTTACGTGTGTTGGAAAAAGTAAATGATGGATTCTCTGTGATCTGACTGAGCACTTTTTCCGTCTGTAACTCTTAGTGGCGTCTCTCCATCGATACGCAGGCTTAGCCAGAGAGACACATTACCTCCATATTCTTCATGTTTTCCTGATATTCACCAGTAACAGGAAAATTCTTTGACTGCGACCCCAGAAATAATATTTCTTGGAAGGCTATTTATGTTAGCGTGTAAGAGCAGAACTGCATAAATCTTTGGCGAGCTTTGAGGCAGGGTGGCAGAAGCGAGAGTGCTCTGGCGGAGGAGAGATCTCGGCCTTTTCTCCGCTGAAACACCTTCTGCCGCACAGACACGCAGCCAGAGCGGGTGAATGTGTTTTTGAAATGCACACGGCCCGGGTGAGAGCCGCTCATCAGAGGGCAGGGAAACACACAGGCACCACAACTGCATGCGTTTGTTTACATAAACAGTTAATCATCCGCATCGAGCCCATATTGGCCCCAGATGGCTGACCCAATGCACAGAAGGGGTTTTCTTTAAGGAGCTTTCTGGACTTAAGAATATTGAGAACATCGGCCTTCAATTAATAAGAGCAATCTCAGTATAGGTCACGTGTGGTTTGACATCACTCTCAGTACTAGTCAGAGCAAGAGCTTGTGAAGCAGGCCTGTTATATTTAATTCTGTGTGAGCCAAGCAGCCAGTATGAATAACAGACATAAAAGAAAAGGTTTTCTTTTTCATCATTTAAACAAAAAAGGTCATGGAACCAATTAAATGCGAGATGCTGAGCGAACGTGCACACTGCACTTAGCAGCTGTTTAGAGCGTAGAAAAACAGACTTTGTTTGGGTGTAGAGTTAATTCCAAGGAAACTCCAAGGACAGACGAACACGCCTGAGTTAATCCTTCTGTAAACGTGTCAGTCAACATTTGGCCACTATTAGCCATCCACGTGTGGGCGGAGATTAGAGGGGTCATGTGACTGCCACTTTAATTGTGCAAGACTGCATGCCTGGATAGGAAATTGATGAGAAATTATTGATCTTTATGTGGCATATATATATATATGTGTGTGTGTGTGTGTGTGTGTGTGTGTGTGTGTGTGTGTGTAAGTCATAAATATGGCAGATGTTCCTACCCAGAGCAGCTGACAGAACCATCATGGCCAGATGCATTACCTTAATATAATAGAAGCAGCAACAGCAAGAACAGGTACGCAGAACAGCCAGTAACACAGTGAATGACTGTCAAGCAGAAAACTGCTCATATATGACCTTACAACAGTGACTGCACAAATATACACAGCATACTGAACTGAAAAAATACAGTAGCATACTGCTCAACAACTAGCCTGGTAAGAAGTTACATTTACTTATATTACCTCATTCTAAATTACCTAATATCATAGTGTTAACACGCTGCCAAATATTGATAGCAATGATGAGATTACTCTGACAGTCAGAGTGCCTGGCGATGGTCTGGAAGAGGTGTGTTAACTGAAATCAGACTGCACAGCGAGAATGGAGTCATCACACATCGTTAGCGTTGGAAACGCATCTCTCTCACGTTCAGCTTCAGAGATCTGCTTTACCAGCGTGTCCTCAGGTTAAGGACTGAGGGTTAGTTCACTGCAGGAATCTGACCCCTGTCTCTGCCTGGGTGTCAGGAGTGTGGGGGGGGGGGGTGGGAGTTGAGGCTAATTCTCCATCAGCATTTAGGAAAATATACATGGGGGGGCTGGGACCACACTGAGAGGAAAGGTCAGGGGAGGAGGTTCAAATGTCTGGAAAAAGTAGTCAGAGTGTAAATAACTGAGCTGCTCTCCGCCTTACAGATTACTAATGCCTGTCAAATAAACACCTCTGAAAGCAGCAGGCACAGACAAAGCAACACACCTGGGGGTACCAAACAGTCTGAAAAAAAACCCCAAAATATTCAGCCAGTATTTATACAAAGAAAAAGCTTCCCGTGTGAGCCTGTGAATGTGTGTGTGTGTGTGTATGTTGTAATTCCATTTACCCTCCAACACTACCACCCCAGTCCTGGAGTATCTATGAGTCTTAACTGACCTTTGACCTCCCCTACATGTATACAGATACACTGAAAATTGTATGCTCATAGTCAGAGGAGTACTCCATCCAACTGCAGTGTGCTTGTCCAATGTGCCCTATGTAGGCCAGTATTACAGGTCTTTAATTTAATCTTTATGATTTTATTCACTGAAGTGACTGGCACATTTGTGTAAGAATAAAAACATGTAACACTTTCCTTCAATTATTTCCCTGTAAGAGCAAAGCACTCTGGGTAGAGTGTGACTGCCCCATGGCCACACCCACGCGCTGTGCGATGGGTGGCCGTGCCTGCGTGGGGTCGTGACCTCGGTGTAGCTGTCTCGCAGCCTGGTGCCAGCTGAGCTCACTAGCGTGTGGAAGCGTTTTACTGCGTCCGGCACTGCGGCAGCATTAATCACCAGCAGCCCCGGCCACACACATCTGGAGCAGGAACCAGGGGGGTCAGGCAGGTCTGTCCGGATCTCCATCTGCGGCCAAATGCATTAAGCTGCTTCTTCTGCCTCTGTGCTGATGTGTGGCTTTTTGGTTGGATTTGGATTTCCAGACCCAGCGGCACCTTCACCCTCTCTTCGATGGTGCGGAGATGAAAGCAAAAGTCAGGGACAGCAAG
The DNA here is from genome assembly GCA_019176425.1 of Megalops atlanticus. Classification (NCBI taxonomy): domain Eukaryota; kingdom Metazoa; phylum Chordata; class Actinopteri; order Elopiformes; family Megalopidae; genus Megalops; species Megalops atlanticus. The sequence continues at coordinate 990,459 of CM032896.1, forward strand.
GGGGTAGAGGTGTGGTATAGCAGTAAAGGAACAGGACTCATAACTGAAAGGTTGCCAGTTCGATTCCCTGCTGGGGTAATGCTGTTGTACAAGTGGGCACGGTACTTAACCCACTCGACCCAATTGTTAATCCATGTAAGTTGCTCCGGATAAAAGTTTCTTCTAAATGACAGTAATGTAATTTTAATATACTTTTTATGTACTTATTGTTATCGTTAAAAGTATTTATAATAAGAAGGAGAAGAATAGAGCAGGCAACCTGAATGAGCTGATTCACTGATTCCATGTGCTGCCGCTGCATTACGCCCTGTCAGAAATGCTGAATCTAAAACGCGCTTTTCCCATCCTCTGCTGGGCATCCAGCTGTGAGTGACAGGAGCCAGACTGTGCCTCCCAAGGAGGAGAGGGGAAACTCGGGCACTTCATTCAATCAGGGTAAAGTGCTCCGCTGCAGGGATGTGCAGGAGTCTGCATCTCCCGGGAGTGTGTGACGCAGGCGCTATCGACCGCTGCCGGTGTGTGCGTCAGGAAGAGATCGACCGGAAGCATCACTCCTCTGTGTCAGCGTCCGCTCCGGCCTGATCTCAGCACCTGCCGTTAATCTTTCCGAAAGTTGCTAATGTTCCGGCAGGTGGAGGATCAGCTGAGTGAAACGATGAAGTGAGGGTTTTGTACTGAGGCCTGAGGCCATATTCAGAGATTAAACTGCTCCCTCTGAGGGGGCTCTGAAGGCCAGACGTGGCCAGCAAGTGCTTTAAATGCCCCTCTGAACTGAAAGCACTTTATAATAATCCCTCAGAAACAGGGGTCTCAGACTCAGGGGACCCATGGACGCATCACAGGAAGTGCATCATGGGAATGGGAGTCTGCTGTGGGGCTCTGAGTGCGGGGGGGACTGGGGGGGCATTGCATCTATGTGGGGTTGTTAACGTTTATCAGCCAACATGAGGGAGCTGACAGGAACCAGGGGTGCTAACCACCACCCCCAATTTCAAAACCACCTTGGGTTTCTGACTTCAGCTGACAGAGCAAAGTGTGTTTCTCCTTTACCTTTACGGTTTGAAGTTGTGTAATTATGGTTATGACAATTTAGTGTATTTTGAAGGGGGAGAGTTTGCTGTATATTAAGATTCTACATATGTTGTCTAGGTGGTTAAAAACATGGCCATGGTTTTCAGTGGTACCATGAAGTGGTCAGTGACAATAATGTGAACACATTTATACTACAAGACCCATTGGACTCGTTTTTTGTGCATCTCATACATTTGAACAATTTCTCTAGTGTGAAGTTACTGCTTGTGATTAGCAAATGATGAGTAGTAGCAAATATCCTAACAGCATTAAATTCCTCTCCACTTAACGTGAAAATGTGATTTCAGCTCAACAGTGTAGATGCCCTTCAACGACACAACATCCTCCACCTTCCAACGAGTCTGAATCCCAGTGGTGAGTGACAGCCTGCTTTCCTCTGATATTTCCACTGAGCTCAGACCTCCTGCCTGCGATGCTGAGGGCTGATACAGGTTAATCCAGCTTCTGTTTGCCAAATGTGAAAGGTCCTTATTTAGGCCTGATAGAACAGCATCGCACAGGCTGCACAATGAGGATCAGACCATGCTGAGGAAAGGAATCTCTGCAGTTACAGTCTACTGCGTAATGCAAACTGTTTCACTGAAAACATGTAAAAACTGTAACCTGTGTAAGTCGCTCTGGATAAGAGCATTTGCTAAATGACAATAAGGTAATAAAGGTAAGGTTTAGCTGTGTCTGAGCTGAAACCACCAGAAATGCAATGGGACCCTTTTGATCAGATCAACTAATCTACTTTAAGCAAGTGGTACATATTGGGAAAGTGTCACAGAGGTTAATTCACCAAGTGTCTTTCTTCTTCCTGCTGACAAGCCTGAACAGTTTAAATCACTTTACGAGCATCAGCCATTACTGTAATTACCCTGCATTGATCTGACCCCTGCCCCCCACGCTATTTCTGTCACACACTCAAATTCTTCCAGATTTTTCTTCTCTTAACAAATGAAGACAGACAATGGTCTGCAGGATCTGACCAACATTAACTTCACTCGTTGAAAAAGGTCTTCATTGCTCAGATTGCTCAACATTAGAAAGCTAATGTTAATGCCGAGCTCGTTGATCATGGGGAACACAGAAATGGACAACGCATTGTGTAAGCCGCTCAAGTCATACCACAAAACCCCGCTGGGGGTCAGCATTTTTCAAAAACCACAGGACTATAGAACTTTGATGTCCACTGCATCTACAAACTTTCTTTAGAGCCAGGACCCTAATCACAGATCAGCTAGTTATTTACTTAGAACTTCCTCATTAACTGAACCAATTTAGCTCCCATACCTAGTGTAACGCCATTTCCCCAATGTGTTCATTGGTATAGTCTGCTTTTTCTAACCATGCCTGTGGTGTATAACACTGCCCCCTTCAGACTGCTTTGAACATGAACTTTTTTGTTAGAATGAACTTGGTTCAAGAATAGTAGATGTGGTGCTCATTTTACGTGATTCTTACCTGTTTATGCAAACATATCTTTATGCTTTATTATGCACTTTTGCTTTTTAACCATCTACAGGCCACACACCATTATTATTATATCTCCATCTCCAGTATCTCCATTTAAAGTCATTCAACATGATTTTTACATATTTTCTGCAGTATTTGTCCTTGTTTTCTGACCAGTGAGTCCTGCTGAAATATCCTCACGGTTGTTAATAACCAGATGGTGAACATTACTTGCTTTGGACACAGACAGAAAAATAATTTAACAGCATTTATTCTAAATCAAAAACAGAGGAAATATTTCACAATATACACGGCATCTGACGGTCCAGGGGTGGCACCGGGTCACAGCACCAGATCACAGTATCGGGTCAGAGCTCAGGCGGTCCCGTGATCTTCCAGCCCTCCTTCTTTCCCGCTTTGGTGAACATGGCGAGCAAACCCAGCCCCAGGCAGGCGGAGGTGCCCGTCATGGCACTGTGAGCTGCCCAGCAGAGAGGAGCAGAGATCACAGCAGGCCTCTAACATCAGTACTGTAACATCCACCTTCCCCAGCACATTTCCCCCACTTTCCAATGAGGTATTTCAGAGGATCTAACAGGACTCTAAGTCTTTAGGTCACGCTGGATATGGCTGCTTGCTGAGAAAGCTAATGCAATGTAATATTAGCAGCTCTGCAAAAGGGTGAGATTTACTGCAATAAGAAGCCAGAATGTTAAGGTCTATTTAATCTGTGACCTGCTGGTGAAGGTCTGGTCAGGCACTGTGCTTTTAATCTTAAAGTCTGGACTCACTCCGGGCTCCAAGGAAGACTCCCGACGCACAACCACCAATGAAGTAGTTGAGGGGGTCGTCTGGAGCATCACGAGCTTGTGCACTCAGACAGGTGGTCATACCGAAGATCGCCCCCAAGGACGCTGTGAATAACAGTTACAAGCCAGTCTACCTCTCAGTATCTTTTACTCCAACTTATTCAGACTGAAATGGACAGAGCCGTTTGACTCATACAGGAACACACTGACAGACAGACCAGCCTCCTTCTGAGTTAAAATCACTAAGCAATAAAAAAGGCATGGAGGTGTCACAGCTGGTATTTGATTAGAATTCAGTGTGATTCGTTTTTCATGCTATAGACAGCCTCCACAAAATTATACACAGGTACAAGAAACAGACCATTACAAATATTTTGTACAGGATGTTTGATCGATTTAAATGGAGAATTTTCATTCAGTGTCTATGACTGAGAACGTATGATCCCTGTGAAGCCGAGGCTGCCGCATGGCCCAGGTTTCAGCTCTGGGCCAGCAGGGCCGCGCACACACTCACCCATGGTGACTGTGCCCTTAGTGGCTCTCTGCAGGGCCTCGATAGCCGATTCGGGCTGGAACGCCACGATGTGGTAGGCAGATCCCACGAGGCCTGCAGGGGTGAGCAGAGGTCAGGAGCACAGCAGCACAGCACAGCACAGCACAGCACAGCACAGCACAGCACAGCAGTGGCGTTACTGAGGCGGTCTGCACACAGCTTCCAGAGGAGGCGCAGGTGCTGTGCTGATTATTGAATTGCTCAAGAAAAGGCACATTAATAGAATTATACATCTCCATATGGCTACAAATTGTTGAACCAGTAAATACACCATCAGTTTTTTTCCTTCCATGACAGTCTCAATGAGAAGATAAACAGACACCTGTAAAGGTAAAGTAAATATTGTCTCTACAGGTGATGTATGTATTTTACAGAAGCCCCTACGCAATGAAACGTGGTAGGACACATATAATTGCAAAATAATGTTTTAAGAACAAATACAATTCGAATATAAATTAGCAGTAATTTACCAATACAGCAAATAATGATAAGGCAAACCAAGAGTGGCCAGCCACGGCCTAGAATACTCTAATTAATTTGGCTAGAGACTTGCTTCAATATAATACATACAAGTTGTATCCTGGGGTAAAGCAGTAGTTAACTGCAAATTTGACTACCAGCCTACCTAGATAAACTGCTTACAACTTATTTTGCAAGTTTACAATGCGCCAGTACAGCAAACTGTATACAATTCACAATTAAGGCAGGCAGCCAGCTACTTTACTTACGATTGCAAGCTAAGAAGTTTGCCACAGCTCCCCACTAGCCAGTCAGCTAGCTAGTTAGCCATAAGTAATTTCTGTTTCTGCTTCTGAACACGATTAACTGTACTAACGGTACGCAGCTAGCTAGTTAGCTATTTAACCAATAAGACAGCTGCTACGGCAAAGTCAACGTACAGTACTGTTAGCCAGTTTGCTACAGCTAGCTAACTAGCTACAGTGACAGCTCAGGCCAAAGACTGATTCTATAAGATTCTTTTTCAGGTTTCGATCGGTGGAAATTATACTGCTGAAAGCAGGCACAAGGTATCCGACTTACCAATCGCAGTGCCTAATTTTGTGGTGATCCATGTTTTTTCTATACAGTCTTTACCCTCTTCAAGATCCCAGTAACCCATCCTGAATGCTGCAAGGGCACAAACAGTAGACAGGAAGTATCGTGAGATCCTGCGTGAACACAAATGTCCTTCAAAACTTTATTAGTACCGTTTTGCAAAACAGTGACAAAATCCGATTAGACACGTTCTTTCAAGTTTGGAGATTCCAGGTTTAAATTTACATATGACAATATGTTTCTCATAGGCATACTTAATGTACTTAATGCAATTTCAATGTATAAACACAAAACTTGAAAACTAGTGCTAACGCAACACTCACTTTCCCTGGTGAGCAACTCAGAGATCAAATATACATATACAGCAGTTGAAGCCTAGGTTTTCATTAAATCTGAAGGAAAAGGAACGAGATGAACATTAAACCTAAATTGTAGGCTTAGTGTTCTTTCACGGATGACATTCGAATTATACATATAATATTCAGGTTTTCCTACAAGATATTATTTCAAACCGCATTGATGGTTAATTGCATATAATTTGTCTAGTGTCAGAAGATAATGACGCGATAGTTATCCATGCCATGTTGTTCAGATACCCACAGAAACAGCACAGAAAGGTGTGTTACCTGCCAGAAGGGGCGGGGTTTCAGTTTTGTCGTAATCAAACTCTGCCTGAAGATGATTGGCTGTTCCAGAAACGCTTCGGATCCAGCATGGCCACTTCCATGGCAATGTGGGGTGCGTGCAGTCAGAGTCACAGAAGGCTGACAGCTTTACTAAGAAATAAAACGCTGGTTCCGTGTTCAGGGCACAAACAATTATTGCCAATCGAACCCTTCGTTACAAATGAACCGGTATCTCGACGTCCCTATTTCACGACCCGCACCGTTAGTGCGCCGTTATGCAACAGCTGCTGTGGTTTTGCAGCAATGACAGGAGCTGCGGGGACCAGGCAGCTGCACCATCGGACCAGAATCGCGGGATCTTTTACCGGGGACAGACTCTCCGCTCTGTTTGGTGATCTGGGAAACTATGACCAGGGAAGGCACTACTCTGGCGACAGAGGCAGCGGTTCTGCGGGTGAGGACGGAGCGCAGAGCGGCGGGTCTGGGGGACAGGAGGCAGGGGGCGGGGGCGATGGGGGTGCGGCACACTCCCCTCCTCAGGCAACAGCTCTCTCTCCTCTGCTGGTGCCCGAAGTTTTCCCCAACGTACCGCTGATCGCAGTCAACAGAACTCCGGTTTTCCCACGGTTCATCAAAATAATTGAGGTAAATTGCCTAAGAAAGCAGCAGGGCTGTTAGAAGTCCCTGTGCAGGTTTGCTGTTATGTTACGGCTGGGGACATACTGACCATAAAGGGGTTTTAAGCGACCTTGTGTCCCCAAACACTTACACATGTGAACAAGAATTCAGATCCAGTTTCTGACCTGACAGTTCTAAACTTACACAACTAAACTAGCCAACGCAGAAAGGTAGTCTGAGCTTTTGTGAGTTCCGAGCTTTTGAAAAAAATTTGACTTCTTATAAAAAGACATACATAGCATTTTTCCCGTTGTATAGCAGTTTGAGCCATTATTCTGAGTGGAAATGACCAGCAGGTTGAGTCTGTTAACCTGCCTGTAGTAAATGTCTGGAGTAGCTCAGATGTTATGCATTGGGAGTACTACTTCTAACCCAGCAGTGGGACTCAATTTTGAAATATTTTGTGTGAGCCCTTATGTGTGTTTTGTTACCTTTCACAGGTGAAGAACAAGCAGCTGGTGGATATTCTGAGGAAGAAAGTGGGTATGGCCCAGCCGTATGCGGGGGTGTTCCTCAAAAAGGATGATGCGTAAGGACATGCATGAAGTAGCTCAGATCAGGACTAAAGCCACATTCCAACACTCTTGTGCCGCAATACTGTCAATTAAGTGCTCAGCAAAGCCAAATTTGTCAGCAATTGCAGTGTGTCCCAAGGACTGAGACAGGGTTAAAACAGCTGTAACTTGATTAAAGACCAAATTATTAAGAGGTGGCTGTATTAAATCTTATTCCATCTGATAATTCAAGCAACTATCCAAGATGTGGTTCTAATTAAAAAATTAAGACCTGAACTGCAATAAAACACAGTACATCTTCAGTGTACACCACCAGAAGCATGTGGCTTATAATGGCTTATATTTGGGGGGAAAAGGTCAGAGTGTAAGAAGGTCACGTGACTCTGTGTGTAATAGGGTTATGGAAGGTCACATGATTCAGTAATAGGGTAACGGAGGATAACACTGTAAAGAGAGAGCCGGAGAGACTGATGTGCCCCCATCCCACTGCAGAGATGAGTCTGACGTGGTGCAGAGTCTGGACTCGGTCTACAACACTGGGACCTTTGTGCAAATCCACGAGATGCAGGACCTGGGAGACAGAATGCGCATGATCGCCATGGGCCATCGCAGGTGCGGCGGGTGACACGAGCTCCACAGGGGGAAGAACGAGGCCTCATGAGCCCCAGAGATGGGCGGAGCCATCATGTGCTGTTAGTTACGCATCACATGATTTTAACCAATTATAGTGTGTTGCAGAGTGCAGATAAATACAAACCAATTCTTCAGAATACTGACTTGTCACTGACAGTCAAGGTTTGGTTTTACAGAGATCTGATATGGGTTGCCATGAATACTCTGAGAGAAAGATTTTACCTATTGATCAATGCTTGAAAGAAATGAAGCCCTTTTGTTCTCCAGAGGTATATTTGTCACGATTGTCCTCCCATAACTACTGTAGGTGAATGGTGTTGTGAGCTCTTGCTGCAAATATTCATAGCCCTCAAATCAAGTGGGGTTTATTGACTATACAGGTGTAGGAACAGGTATGGTTGACTGCGAGCATGGGGATTTGGGTTGTTTTGTTTTCAGGAATAGACACAGTTTGATCTGTGGAGAGATCCTAAGGTCTCTCATTCAAAAGTAATGACTTGAAAAAATATTCATAGATTTAACTCTCAGACATTTTTGCCTGTTATTATACTAGTCTTTAATCTTGTATTTCTTTTCATATACAGGATTCGTATCACAAAGCAGCTGCAGGTGGAGCCAGAGGCCCCTCCCACTGCTGCCCCATTGGAGCCCAAGGAGGAGGGGCCACCCAAGGCCCCACCCATCGAGCCACCACGCCCGTGCATGGAGGGCTCTCTGTTAGCGGAGACCATGGAGAAGCGCGTGCAGGAGGCGGAGCTGGAGATCGAAGCTGTCACCATACCTCACGCCTCCTCCGAGGTCCTCATGGTGCAGGTGGACAATGTGCTGCACGAGGACTTCCAGGTCACTGAGGAAGTGAAGGTAACAGCTGTCAGTTCTGCACACCTTTTTTTGTTCCTGTTCCAAAACAGTGATTGTGGCAACAGAAAAACAGCACAGGTACTGATTCATATAAGTAAAGGGAATGCTGTATCACAGTAGAAACAAAACAGGCTACCAGCTTTCGTTTTTCTATTTCAAGGCTCTGATGGCAGAAATAGTGAAGACCATCCGGGATATCATCGCCCTTAACCCACTGTACAGGTAATATGGAGGGGGAGTGAGATGGTCATTGTGCAAAGCAAAAGATTACACTCACAAAGTAAGAGGGATCCTTATGACTGGCTGTATGTCACACGCTGTGACCTCCAAGCCTTCGTCACCTTGTTAACAAAGCCACAGCGCCACAGTGTGAATTCTCTGCTGCTGTCTTTCCAGAGAGTCAGTAATGCAGATGATGCAGGCTGGACAGAGAGTGGTGGACAATCCCATCTACCTGAGTGACATGGGGGCCGCCCTGACCGGGGCAGACTCCCACGAGCTGCAGGACGTCCTGGAAGAGACCAACGTGAGTGGGCTGGGGGTGACGCTAAGCCTGACTACAGTGAAATATCTCATCCCTCTTTTTTTCCCCCACAGTAAACTGATGATGCTTAATTGATGAAATCTCATATCAACCAATCAAGACTCTTCATTTTATATAATGTTGTTTGTCAGGGAGAGAGTGTCTCTTCCATGTGCTCAGCACTGTGAGTGGATGGTGCAGAGAAAGGGGACATCTTTTCCTCCCTCCCTCAGATTCCCAGACGTCTGTACAAGGCCCTGTCCCTGCTGAAGAAGGAGTACGAGCTGAGCAAACTGCAGCAGCGCCTGGGCAGAGAGGTAAGCCAGGCCCCTTTCCTCTCCTCACGCACCCATGTCCAGAACCTTGCGGCCTTGGTGGTGACAGAGGTTCTTAATCTGTAGCAAGATTCTGTACACTCTGAGTCACTTCCTGTCCTTATTAAGGAGTTCTGGTCTCTACTTGAAGAGTAATATTCATGAGCAGGCAGGTCTGGAGGATGTGCAGTACTGGATTATTATTATAATTACTATGATTCCACATGTATGTGGTAAATAAAGACGTAACCAAGTATTTATGATACCCACTTCCACAGGAACTCTTTAAGTCAAATTATGGCAGGGACAGAATATTCAGATTCTACTGTTCTCTGTAATGTGTGTCTCTCTGCCCCTGAGGTGGAGGAGAAGATCAAGCAGACCCACAGGAAGTACCTCCTGCAGGAGCAGCTGAAGATCATTAAGAAGGAGCTGGGCCTGGAGAAGGAGGATAAGGAGGCCATGGGGGAGAAGTTCAGAGAGAGGCTGAAGGGATGCACAGTGCCCCAGCACGTCACCGACGTCATCGAGGAGGAGCTCAACAAGCTCAGCCTGCTCGACAACCACTCCTCTGAGTTCAGGTGAGTGGCCCAATTCAGCTCAGTGCAGCCTGGTTCAGCCCAGGTTCAGCTCCAGTTCAACTCCATTTCAGCCTGGTTTCAGCTCCAGTTCAGCCCGGTTTCAGCCCGGGTTCTGCCAGCGTGTGTCAGGGGAGAGTGAGGCGTCGTGAACCCCACATTCCCGAAGGACACCGAGAGTTGTCAATCACTGAGTCACATGATCCAGCCAGGACACTTTACTCTCTACAGCTGTCTTTGGCTAGCAACCACATCACAGAGTTTCTCCCGTAGTCATTTCCCACTGCTCCTTCTAGGTCTTTGAATGTAATTTTCTCTTGTTTGACTCTGGAGGCCATAATGACATCAGCTTACGTTCACTGTCTTGCAGTGTGACCCGGAACTACTTGGACTGGCTGACCTCCATGCCGTGGGGGAAGAGCAGCGAGGAGAACCTGGACATCAGCAGGGCCCGGGAGGTGCTGGAGGAGGACCATTACGGAATGGAGGATGTGAAGAAACGCATCCTGGTGAGGAAGCTGCAGGCTGAGCGAGTCTCCATACCAACATAACTCTGAATGCGCTGGTTTAGTGTGCAGCTCTGCGCATTTATTTTTATTACTATAGTCATTCTTTTTAAAGATAACTGGTTGGCACCTCTTCACTTGCACTTGCGCTCTCTGATTTGCTGGTGCTGAACACTGCCCCCCCCGGTGCATCTTGCAGGAGTTCATGGCAGTGAGTCAGCTGCAGGGCTCCACGCAGGGCAGGATCCTGTGCTTCCACGGCCCCCCCGGCGTGGGCAAGACCAGCGTCGCCCGCTCCATCGCCCGCGCCCTCAACCGCCCGTACTTCCGCTTCAGCGTGGGGGGCCTGACGGACGTGGCCGAAATCAAGGGGCACAGGTGCGTACCGAAATCGCCCCCATCCCCCGAGAGAGGTGAGAGGTAACTCAGCCCCCCCTCTGTGACCCCCGCTCCTCCGGCTTTGCTGTGCAGGAGGACCTACGTGGGGGCCATGCCTGGCAAGATCATCCAGTGTCTCAAGAAGACCAAGACAGAAAACCCCCTGGTCCTGATCGATGAGGTAGCTGCGCCCACACAGACAGCTTTCACTCGCAGCAGGAAGTGATGTTAAATAAAGGGCATTTAGGCCTACCAGCAGCTCGAGCAGGTGAGGCGCATCATCAGTGATCAGTCATTTCAGGCGGAGAGCTATGGGGGTAAGAGCTGTGGGTCTGGTGTTGAAGGTTGACAAGATCGGCCGTGGTTACCAGGGTGACCCCTCTTCAGCTCTGCTGGAGCTGTTGGACCCAGAACAGAATGCAAACTTCTTAGACCACTACCTGGATGTGCCTGTGGACCTCTCTAAGGTACAGCAATCACACATCGCTTCCATCACCTGTGAGGGACAGTCTTCTAACCGCAAGCCACGCAAGCTGTTCCAAATCTGGACCAAACTGTTTACCTAAAAAAAAGAATAAATGCAAGTTCTCTGATGTGTTCTTTTAATGGAAAATGGACTGTTAGTTCAGCCAGATTTTATTTCTATGGTGCCTTTCACAAAGGTGTTGTGATAACACACTTTGTACAGCTCAATAGAAAGATGATTTCAAGTAATTAAACGGTGTTATAACCACTAGGTGTCACCACGGAATGCCATTTAGTTTACTTTGTACGGTGCCATTCACAATGACAATACATCACTTCCACGTCACAATATGTCAGAGGGAGTGGTAGAAAACACAGAGAGATTATTACAAGTAAATCAATACAGTAATAATTACTAGGTGTCACCACCAATAGACAGCAGAGAGAGCGGCACATACAATTAAGACAGTCTTTGAGAGAGGAATGACATTAGACAGCAGCTGACGAGGCTAAAACTGTGTAATTATGGTGCTGTTTTTGAGGGCCCCCTGTTCACCCGCCAGGTGCTGTTTATCTGCACAGCCAACGTGACCGACACCATCCCAGACCCGCTGAAGGACCGCATGGAGATGATCAGCCTCTCTGGGTATGTGGCCCAGGAGAAACTGGCCATCGCCGAGGTAACCTTTCCCAGCATGCTCCTTCATTCCTTCCCTTCTGTTTATTTACATACATGAATGTTTAAATCCAGATAGGTCCAGGTCATTTTTGCTATACAAACCCCATTTTTTACACATGTCAGTACAGGTCTTAACCTAGTAAAAATGAAGGCAGTTGCAGATAACTTCCCTCACTCACTCCATAAATAACCCACATTAATACTGTTAACTGGACAAAACTGTGATAACCCTGTGCAAAGGGAAGCCAGTGGAACTGAAGGTAAATAAAGGCTTGATTTAAAGATGTTAATAAAAGCACAATAAAACTCTCTCACTGACTCAAGCTGAAGCAAGCCACTATGAGCTGAACTCAGACAGCATCTGTTCATAGATAGAAGGAAAAAAGTTGTTCACAAAGGAATGGTCCAGTAAGAAAATGCTTCTTAGGCCCTAGAAGTTTGCAACAGTATTTTCCATGTGCCGTGATTGTAACCTTGCGTCTGACACCCCCCCGGCACACTGCGGCAGAGGTACCTGGTGCCCCAGCTGCGCTCTCTCTGTGGGCTGGAGGAGCAGACGAGCAGCATCTCCGCAGAGGCCCTGAACCTGCTCATCAGGCAGTACTGCAGAGAGAGCGGCGTGAGGAACCTGCAGAAGCAGCTGGAAAAGGTGAGGGCAGCTCACCTCTCTGCTCCTCTCTGCATCACGCCGAATAATGCATGTGCATTAAAACCAGTTAAACCGGTCCATTCTGGCTGAGAGCGTCTGCTTTACTACTGAAGTTAATGTTTTATATGCTAGAGTTCTGCCCCCTTTTGTTTTACTCTGTAAAGTGAGCATGCACAGATCCTGATAACAGATTCTAATACCACCAGGATAGCACTGTGATTGAGGAAGGGGACTAACTGCAGGTTTAAGAGCTGCTGAGCTCTAAATGAAAGATTTGTTGAATTGTAATGTGTGTAAGACGCCCTGGATAAGGCTGTAGCGGTAAATGCGTTTGTTCCTCTCTGAGGTTCTGCGCAAGGTGGCGTTCCGCATCGTGAGCGGGGAGGACATCGCTGTGCGCGTCACACCCGAAAACCTGCAGGACTTCGTGGGGAAGCCCGTCTTCACTGTGGACAGGATGTACGACGTCACTCCACCCGGCGTGGTCATGGGCCTTGCCTGGACAGCCATGGGTGAGAGAGATCCCAACTCTGACAGACACTGCAGGCTGGAACCAGGCTGGCTCATTATACCCCTTTCCCACTGCAGAGCTGGAACCAGGCACCTATTCAAACTGGTTTCATTGTAATGCTTTATCAATATCGTGTTTTATTATTTTTATTTTGATCAACATAGTCCTGTTTAGTTTGGATGTAAAATGATTCAGAATTGTAAGCATTAGTGAGCTCAGGTTGATGGCTCACTGAGGTAAAGTAAGCATTACTCAGACTAAAGCCTTCTGAACTGAGTAAATGCAATGTGCTGTGTCTTAGACCAGGATCTCGCCAGGACTCAAACTCAGTCCCACCCGGTTGTTCCTTGCAGGGGGCTCCACGCTGTTCATCGAGACGTCTCTGCGAGGCCCGCGGGGGGTGCAGGGGAGGGAGGGGCCCCGAGAGGGCTCCCTGCAGGTGACGGGGCACCTGGGTGACGTGATGAAGGAGAGCGCAGAGATCGCCTACACCGTCGCCCGGGCCTTCCTCATGACAGAGCAGCCGGATAACCACTTCCTGACAGAGTCACACCTGCACCTGCACGTACCTGAGGTAGGGGACGGGGCCGTACAGACACGCACACACACACACACACGCACGCACGCACACGCACACACACACACACACACACACACACACACACACACACACACACATACCCACACACTGTAGCGAAGGGCGAGAGCAGTCACCCCACCCAGCCTTGAACAGGGTACCAAACATGCGACTTTGACCACGACGCCAAAGAGCCAGGGTCTTTGGCGTCGTAGTCAAAGTCGCATGTTTGGTACCCCGTAGACCCGGGTTCAAGGCCGGGTGGGGTGACTGCTCTCCTTTCGCTACAAATGGTGTCAGAAGTGGGATGCTTGGCCACGAGGCCATCGGAGGCGTGCCCGGTGTGTGACCCCTATGAGGGACCCCCAGGTTAGGTTGAGGTGTGAGGGACCTCAGAGATGGGTGAAGCACAGTGTGAGGGACCCCAGAGATGGGTGAAGCACGAGTGAGTGGGGCACCCTGGGATGGGAGAAGTACAGTAGGGGAATGTGTGAGGGATGCCACTGTGCGTGAAGCGCATGGGCACACTTCCCGAAGGGGAGGGCAGTGTGACGGAGTGCTGTCACTACGGTTGAGTATGTGCTTTGACTGCCATACCAACGAGCCTGGCTCTTTGGCGTCGCGGTCAAAGTCGCATGTTTGGTACCCCGTAGACCCGGGTTCAAGGCCGGGTGGGGTGACTGCTCTCGCCCTTCGCTACACACAAACATACACACTACATATACACACATAGCCACATGCACACACACTCAAAACATTATTTTCATGAATGCTTATTTCACTGAACATTTTTACACTGAAAGGAAACAAGGGAAACAAACCCATTCCGGTCAGGTATGTAGCTTTTCCTTAAGAACAAAGCACACTCGTTTAGGCTGTCGCCTCCTGAAGGCGGCTGCTTGGCCCGGTTTCCTGGTTAAAATCTGCAGCTGTACCAATATGGAAATGCAAGCAGTGTGGTTTACTGCAGTGTACATGGTGTTCAGACATGAGAACATGCCCACATACTAAACATCTCATGAGAGAACACTCATTACTCTCCACTGCAGAGGTCAGTAAGTGGGAAGGATGACAGTATATTATTAAAATCACACTCAGATTAATTTTTTAAAGATGTTTAAGGACAGGATCTGCTGAAAATACGGTGGATGGTGTAGAGAGAGGTCTACATAAAGCAGGCAGAGAGACCAGCGCAGAGCGTTGAGCGGCTGTGTGAGCTAGCGGACGGCAGTCCCGTCAGGTGTGTGAGGGTGCCCCCATTCCTCTCTGTGTGTGTGACCCCAGGGGGCGACGCCCAAGGACGGGCCGAGTGCGGGGTGCACGATCGTCACGGCCCTTCTCTCCCTGGCCACCGACACGCCCACTCGGCAGAACACCGCCATGACGGGGGAAGTGTCGCTGACCGGCAAGGTCCTGCCAGTAGGGGGCGTCAAAGAGAAGACCATCGCTGTGAGTCTGTGCTGGGGTCAACGATGAAGGACCACCAGCTTTAAATAAACAGGAGGAGGATACAGGTTTACTTTCTTACCCTCAAAGCTCACGGCCAGAGGCCTGCTTGCGACTGCATCAAATAAGCTTTCACTATATCTAACCATAGTAATTCAGTGGGTGTTTGCAATCAGTTTACCCTGTAATGCCCCCTGTAATACAGATGGTCTGAAAGGTGTAGATGTGAGATGTAAGAACCCCATGATGTGATTTAAAGGGTGAGAGTCACTCAGTCACTCCTCTCCTCCTCTGTAGGCCAGGCGAGCCGGTGTGACCTGCATCATCCTGCCGGCGGAGAACAGGAAGGACTTCTCCGACCTGCCAGACTTCCTCACAGAGGGGCTGGAGGTGCATTTCGCCGAGCACTACCGGCAGATCTACAGCATTGCCTTCCCCAGGGACTGAGCCCTGCTGGGGGTAACAGCTCACTTCCCCAGGCACTGAGCTCCACCCTGGATAGCAAAGCAGGTTGGGACACTTCACACTCAGCCCGAACATTCAGCTGGGCCGCACGGAGTCCCAGAACCACCGAGGTGCAGGATGCGGTGAACTGGGTGCCCATACAGGAAGTCTGAAATCTGGGATTTCCGGGAGAGGGAGCACAGCTACAGAAACAGCACCTCTGTCACATTCCCTTTTTAAAGCTCAGCTAGAGCAGTTCCATCAGAATGAACATCTACTCCAGGTTACCACTGGGCAGAGAGAACAGCTGTCTGCCAACCTATAGGAGGGAGGGACTTCCTGATCAGAAGGGAAGCCCTAAAAGGGAATGCCTGCTTCACTGTAGTGGGCAAAAATGGTAAGACCTCACAACTGTACACTAGAAAGGATTGATATACTCATCAGGCAACATGTATAGCTGCTAAGCAGCCTTGCTCACTTTTTATGTCTGTATATTCTATAAATAAGTCATGGAATTGTGTGGTTCCTTTTACTTTGGTGTTGACCTCAAGAAAGACTGATTAACAACTTGACAGCACTCAAACTACAAGCCCTAAGTTGTCAGGGTGAATCCCTCACAGTTTCAGAGGGAAATGAACAGCAGCAGCCCACTCTTTGTGAAATACAAACATTTATTTCCCACAGTATGGTACAGATTTCACTCCTTCTTGGCGGCAGCCTTCCTCATGGCTGCCAGGGTGTTGCTCAGCTCCTCTCTCTTCCTCTTGGCCCGGATGTGAGTCCCCACCTGCAGACAGAGGAGCAGCATCAGGACCACCTTCCCAACAGGGTGGAGGAACTGTCCAATCAACACTGCACATGCCTGGAGACGGTAACCGCTGGCAACAAAGTCAGCTTCCACTCACAGGCACTGCAGAATGTCATCTGTGTGGGGTTATAATTTAGCAGTTTTACCTCTCTGAAAACCAGCAACAGTGTGAGAACCAGTGAAGGAAGCCACACTAGCCAAATCAGGCCATAAAAAGTCTACAGCCACTATGGGCCAGCAGAACCAGGGCTATTCAAGTTCATCAGCACCGCCGTCTCCTCCAAAGGCTGCACACACCTGCAGTGGCATCACCTGTTCTGCGCTAATGATCTGAGCATTGAAGAGATGTAGTAACTGCATTTATATGCACACAATAATGTGATTACTGTCAACGATGCGATTAAGACAATAGTTCAGTTAAGCCATTTAGATGTCTCTGCAAAAAGAGGCATTTCCCAGATGCTCCCGTTTACACGTAAATGACGAATAACTTGATTAGAATGGAAATGGAGAAAATGTTTCTTCTCTCAGATATGCGCAGTTTCACTACAAAACCGAGAAACGGGATTGAAGTGTTTATGTGTTCCAATAGCCCAACAGTAACGCAGATACTATTTCAATTTTTGACTATTTCAATACAATTAAGCTCTTAAAGTTAGTCATTTACATTTTTAACGTCCGTGTAAACACTTGCGATCCTTTTGCTGTCCAGCATTTTACTCACCATCTCTTCTACGTCAGACGGAAGAACAGTGATTAAAGGCACTACACAACAGGCTGTCCTGCTACCCGTCCTGTGGCTACTATTTCCTTATACACAATCTCCTACAGTAATTTAATACCATGTTCCCAACTCTTCACTCTGCATAACCATAATGCAATCTACAGGATATTTAACCACACTTTTATGTGGGACTTTCCTTCAAAATGCACACTTATCGTCCATGTATTCTGAATGATCTTTGCACATAAATACGATCAACATGGAGGTCAGACTTCAGCAGACTGTTTGCACGGACCCATTCAATAATATCTTCAACCTTTAACCTGCATTTAAATGTGTATTTAGTCACATAGCAGGGGCTGTCTCATTCTGGCAGTCCAC
Source organism: Megalops atlanticus (assembly GCA_019176425.1). Taxonomy (NCBI): domain Eukaryota; kingdom Metazoa; phylum Chordata; class Actinopteri; order Elopiformes; family Megalopidae; genus Megalops; species Megalops atlanticus. The sequence goes on from CM032896.1 coordinate 1,007,702, forward strand.
TGCTCACCTACACCCTACATCAGCGTTTCCCAACCCTCTCCTGGAGGACCCCTTGTCCTGCATGTTTTAGATCTCTCCCTGCGCCAACACAGCTGATTCAAATGATCAACTCGTTATGAACTCCTGAAGCTGCTTAATAAACTGATCATTTAAATCAGGGTCCTCCAGGAGAGGTTTGGGAAATGCTGCTCTACATCATCTAGCCTCCTAAGCTGGCCCAATGAACTACGCATTCGAGGGACGATCCAGACAGAGCCATCATCTGCTTACGTATACAGCACTCCACCACTGCTGGGGAGTGGAGTTTATAATGTCCCGAGACCCCCACAGTAAACTCATAATGATCAATGCAATTCCATACCCTTTTTTTGATGAATTTGAGCGCACGCTTGTCTTTGGACACTTTCAGCAACTCCATGGCGCGTCTCTCGTAGGGTGCGAAGCCGCACACCTCACGGATCATGTCCCGCACAAACTTGGTGTGCTTGGTCAGCCGCTGCAAAGAAAAGGGGAAGTGAGCCCTCAGCCGGGAACCCAGAAACACAGCTCAGAAAAAGGGGTACACTCTGGGAGGGTGCAGAGAACCCCAAGTGCTGTTTACAGTGTCAATAACCACAGGTCAATGTCCTGTTGTAAAAGGGAGGAGAATAACCTTTTGTCATAATTCTCATACTCTCGGATACTCACCCCTCTCCTTCGACTATGTTTGGGTTTGGTAACGTTCTTAGTCACCGGGTGGCCTTTATTGAGGCCAACGGCCATAGGATACCGAATCGCCATGTCTGAAAACAGAACATACGTCATTGTTCAAAACTGTTTTATGTGGCAGTCCCCTCCTCTGCAGAATGACTATCGCTTAAACCAAAAAACATGTTACACGAGTAGCCGATTTTGCCAAACCGAAACAATCCAGCAATTAGCGACCATACAATTAACGAGGGTCTCCGCTTATGTTAGCCAGTCAACGCAGGCTAACATAATCGTACCCACAAACACTGCTTTCATCCCCATTTCTGAGAAATGTGGGAGCTCGGGATTTTGTAAAACATCATGCATACTGTATTTCTGCAATGCTATATGTCAAATGCCAAGCTAACCACTTACAGTATCACTACTCACAACAACAACATCCAACCCATCTCCACTATATTTTGGGATAATACTTCTCCAAAGTTGAATTTAAATGATGAATTATTCAACTGCCCTTTTTCATCGCTATACAACTAAAGGATGCATGAGATTTTGAAATGATTGTAACACATAATTTCGGTGACTCGTTCATACCTCTTTTCACAGACGCGGCACGCACAGGAAGGACTGTTGTTGCGGAATGCTGGGTAATGTAGGCTCTCAGAGTGAGAACTGTCAGGGCGAATTATGTTAACGCCATCTACAGGGCGGAGTAGGCTTGCAATCTCACATAGTCAACTATTTTATAAAAGTGATGTAAAGTTTTTTTCACGTCTTTGTATAAATTTGTTTCATATATTCCATCGCATTGTTTGTTCCGTTATTCAGCTGAATTTGTCCCATGCAAAAAGTATTAAACTACACAATATAGTGGAGGGAAAATTGAACAATTTTTAAAATACATATGTTTGTATTTATCTAATTCAGCAGACACTCTTATCCAGAGCGACAAATTAGTATACTATATATTATACTATACTATATATTATAAATATAAATACCACAATTGAATTAACAATGGTGTATAAACCTAATGCTCTTAAAATATGCAGTATGGGGGCATGCAAAAACACTTAAAACTAATTTTATCATTGTAATGAAGAATTCAAATGCAGGTATCCGCTCTCAGAGCACCGGGGTCCAAGGGGGCCGGGTGAGTAAGAACTACATTCCTTTTTCTCTCTGCCATCCCAGTCCACCTCGGTCAAAATGCTCATCAGATACACCTGAGCATCTGCGTCAACTCGCCGACATCTAACGCGAGACATTTCACGTTTACTCAAGCCACAGTCGTGCACAGCGATGTCCTCAGAATACGAAACACTGTGTTGCGTGTTCTTATATTTACAACAATAGATAGTAGTAGTCATAATATACGTAGAAGCAGTAGTGCAGTTGTAAATGATGTTAGTGTTGTGAAATCACTGCAAGACCCTGATTTTGTGCAACTTCATGAGAGATGCAAGTGCCCATGCAACCCACTAGTTAAAAAGAGCTCTAGGCTGTAGTTAAAAAGTCAGGTTTTATCCACTGTTGGTGGTGAAACAAAATACCAGCAGATGAACAACTTGGTGCACCTTGCAGCACAGGGGTAAAATCAGAAGTTCCAGGTCTGCTCAGAATGTACTTTAAACATGAGTGCTTTTGACCAATTTCATTTAAGACATTCAGAATCTTTAAAGGAAAAAACGGTGCGTTAGAAGCAGGTGATTGATGAATTGTTTGCTTGCCGAAAGCCTATCAACGTTTGATATTAGATCCTTGTGGATGGTATTTCTGCATAGATTTATTTCAGGTTGTTTGCTAGTAAATACACCAATTTAGGGACCTCGGATTAGATCTGTAAATACAGCGTCGGTGCGACTTGAAGAATGTTTAGAAAACAGAATTACATTTTAAAAGCTTGCAGTACAATGACTACAAGGACTACAACTACCAAGCAAGGACTACAATTACCAAGGACCCACGAACCACGCATTTTCGGCGCGGCCTTTGTGCGTTTCGCCATCTTGCCTTGGCGGGGCAGCGTGATGTAAATGAATTAAGGGACTTTTCACAAGTCAGGATAATTTATGCTTTGAAGAAATTTTGGACGATAGGACAAATCGCATTTGCTGAGTAGCACAATTGGTCATCCAGTACAAGCTACAAGTGTACTGCCAATTAGCTCGCTGTGTAGTGGGAGAAATATTTATTTATGATGGCGACCGCAACACGCTCCACCACCGAGAGTCCCGGCGCTGCCGCGACCCCGCTCTCACCGACCCGCATCTCCCGGCTGCAGGAGAAGGAGGAGCTGCGGCGCCTGAATGATCGGCTCGCCGTGTACATCGACCGCGTCCGGTCGCTGGAGCTGGAGAATGACAGGCTTCTGGTTAAAGTCTCCGAGAAGGAGGAGGTCACAACTCGAGAGGTAAAATCTCGCTAGGTAGCTAACTAGCAATCAAGCTGTCCTAGTTTGCCGTATTCGCTTCTTGCTTATTAAATAACTGTACAGCTGATGGCTTAGACGTGACCTATGGCTGTTTCGTGCAAATCTAGCTAGCTGTACTGTTCTACGTTTTTTTCTAGCTGACCATAGATAAGTAGGCAGGTAACGTTAGACAATTAGTAATAGTTAGCGATCCTAGCTTGTAAATGTGTTTTATCTGTCTTTATAAAAGTAGTGACTTGCTGTGTGTAGGTGTAGTGTCGCCGACCTGCCAGCTGTCAAGCTACTAAAACCATACAGCATCGTGCAGCAACAGCTAGAAAATTAACTGCCGAGCTCGCTGCTATTAAAATCGTGCCGTAGCTGTCACCTGGCTAGGACCCATATGGGCGGTTTGACAGCTGGCCTGATTGCTGGCGAGCTAACTTCGAAAGTTAACTACAGCGTAGTTTATGTGGGCTCGTCAACTCATCGTAGCTAGCTAATTAGACTACGTTAGCTTGCTCGCTGGCCATATAAGGAAACTAAAGTTACTTATTAAAAGCAAATTAATAATTTATAAAAAGTGGATTCGCATAATTCTGTAAAATGACAGTGGGCATTGATTGGTCGCGCAGCAGGTCGTGTTATCTCTTTTCTCGTGCCGGTACTCTCGCGCGTGATTACTCCACGCGGTCGGTGAGGTCACTGCGCAATTGGTGGTGCGCGCGGTAGATCACAGCCGGGTTTGAACGGCAACCTGCCTCGCGCATCCAGAGCGCATTCCGCGCGTGCTTTTCTCACGAGCTGCACCGTGCGGTTTGCTGCAGAGGAACGAGGCTCCGGTCCGCGTGCAGCCCTGCTCGGCCTGCCGTGCCTTCAGTGGGAAACCCGCAGCGGGGCTTTTGGACGTAATTTGTGATAGTCATAGTAGCTCGTTGAAACCTAGAATTGTGAACTTTTACTGTTTGTATATGTGCCACGACTGATACATTTTGGGTAAATTGGTTACTCTAAAAATTGGCCTTCTCGGAGGCGAAGAGAAGTGAGATAGGGCTGGTAGAATTGTGAAAAATGTCATTTTAGCTGTGCATTTGTGGCAGGTGGCACTTTGCAGGGGTGTGAAATTCAATGAATCAGATATTCAAATATTCTGTGGCCCTCAAGATCGATTATTGGAACTATGGGCGAAACTCATGTCACTCTACAAAATTAGGCTTTTCGATCCTCTAAAAGCACACTCTGAATTATATATATTTAGAAATGACAGGGTGAATAATGTTTTTAAAGGCTTAGGGACCCTGTAGCTAAGAGCTGTGCTCCCAGTTTGAGCTGTGAAACCCAGGGTGTGGTGAAACCCAGGGTGTGATGACAGGAGCGTCCTCAGATGGCAGATCGCTGTTATGGTGCTTTGGAGAGATGTGTGTTATTAAATATGCTGATCTAATGTAACACTTCATATTTAAGCCACAGCAGTGAGCAGCTTGCCGGGTGTTAAACAGGAAGCTGCTGTGTTGTCAGTATGGGCTCATGTTTAAGGGTTGGGTCCCACATACACTGCAGTTCGATCTGACGCTGCCTTCACACTCAGAGGTGACACCCAGGAGTGGTTTTAATCTAGTGCCCAAAACAGTCTCCTGTACACTTCATTTATGCTGTGTTTTTGAGGTACCCGGAGAAGCTAAACAGAAAGCCGATTGGCCATTTATTGATATTTATTTATCATTTTATGCATTCAGGTAATGCATCATGCAATGTAACATGACACATAACAGGACAAAATTGATCATTCTGACATTTCACTGCACTCGGCTGTGGAGAGAAATAGAGCAAAAGGAGCAGCTCAAACAGAGCTCACATTCTCCCTGGGTTTATCACATGAGGGATCTCAGTCCTCAGACCCGGGAGGGGGGGGGGGCACGCAGCGGTGGGACAGCTGTAAACCATTTGTGTCCTCTGCATTTTCTTTGAATTGATTCATGGTTGGTGTTCATATTTTCCATCAAATTTACTGTAAAATAAGATAATTAGTTAATTTAAAGTGCTAACTTGGCTTGTGACAAACTCTGTGGCACTCCGTGCATTGCAAACCCCAGACTGCGTTTCGCATTGGAACAGAGAGAAGAGGCTCAAACTGCTTTTCTCTGCCTGCTCAGGACTTTTGACAGAGATTAGCAATGATGAAGGGATTACTGTCCACTGAAATTTTCAAAATATCCCCTCTAAGAAAAAATGTAAATGGATTAATCAGTCCAGGCTTGTGTTGGTATTTAAAGCCTGGTTTCAAGGTGGGTGTGATCTGCTGGAGAGTCTGTACGTGCTGGCCATGTTGGACTCGCCTGCTCTCTTGCTCCCATAGTAATTAGTGGTGGAAAAGCTCGGCCTGTAAACAAACCGCGCTTTTCAGACATGTGGTGCATTAAATACCTCTATCCTCCAGAGGAGGGGTGGAGGACATCAAACTGAAAGAGTCAAGTGTGTATTACAGCATTGCAAGTCTCTGTCACTCTCTCTTTACTGAGTAAAATCTTGGTTAAAATTTCTAAGCATTTCTCTTCCCAGAGGCAAAGGAAGATGACACTTTTAGATCCTGTGGTTTTTGTTAAGAGCATAAACTGGAGGGGAACCCCATGGCAGTACACTAGTATAACTGTGACTTCCTTAGCAACCTAATTATGCTAATGTTTGGTGCTTCAGTATGGAATGTTTTTTGTATTGCCAAGGGTTCACATCCTGTGCTTAATACTGTGCTTAAAGGTAATGAAGTGTATCCATAACCCAGAGAAAAAAATAAGAACAAAATAATACATATACAGCACTCTGGCTGAATGGGGATGTGTTTTCTTTTTTTACTTCTAAGTTCTGCTGCAACGTGGTGTATTTTTTCACAATAGTGACAGAAGTGTGTGGGGGTGAATGCAGAGATGGCAGTGTAACTGCAGGAGTGTGGCTTACTGAGCAGGAGCTAAGCTCACTTTACCAGGGTGTGTCATTGGAGTGTGCGGTAACAGGTAGAGACAGAGACAGGAGGCTTCGTAGGCTCGTATCGACCAATCAAAAACATCTTGCTTTCCCTAACAGAAGCCAAGCTAAGCCAGTCAGCCAATGGTAACAGTCGTTTATGGGTTCATCAGTCCTGCTGCATTCTGCTGCTGAGGAGGGCGGGAAAAGCGAATGATTGACAGCCAGTCTGTCCCTCCCCCCCAGGTCACCGGGATTAAGGCTCTGTACGAGGGGGAGTTGGCGGACGCGCGGCGGGTTCTGGACGAGACGGCCCGGGAGCGGGCCCGGCTGCAGATCGACCTGGGCAAGGCCAGCGCCGAGCTGGAGGAGGTCAGCAGGAGGTCAGTGCATGAGGAGGTTCAGATGGCGAGTCACGCCTCCCGGCCTCCTGTTTGGAGGCGGGCAGTCAGTGACTGAGCTGTGAAACACAGCATCCTCAGGACTCTGCGTTAACTGTGCTGCCATAGAGACGGGTTTCCCGCCACAGGGCCCTCTGTTTGCGGGTATTTATTCTGTTGCTAATGAAGTGACGCAGACAGAAAGTGCATTTCTGCACTGTGACAGAATCCACATGTGCGGCTTCAGAGAGGGGCACAGGATGTGGTCAGTGCTCTCCAGCATGCCAGAGTGTTGAGTCATATCTTTACTGTTGGAGCTACGCAGGGATTCTCCCTCCCTGCATCACTGTCTCACTTCATTGTTAAATCACAGGGGATTTTTATGAAGTCATCTGTTGAATTGCGCTAATTGAGAACTGCTTTTTATTGTAATGTGAAAATAAAACAATTCAGCTGTGTGTGTCAGTGATGCCTCAAAAGAGCCCGGCAGGATAACAGTCTCTCCTCTCCCTCAGCTTAAAGAAGAAAGATGGCGACCTGAACGCAGCCCTGGCGCGTGTTAAGGAGCTGGAGTCTCTGTACAACAGGAGCGAAGCAGCTCTGAACACCGCGCTCAGTGAGAACGGAGCTCTGGGGGAGGAGGTGGCCAGCCTGAGAGCCCAGCTGGGCAAGGTCAGCCTCCACCGTGGTCCTCCTCACTGTGGAGTGTGGATCAGGAACGAGTGTGTGTGTGTGTGTGCGCGCACGCGTGTGCGTGCACGTGCGCATGTGTGTGTGCTGGTGTTTGATTGAAAGAAAAGGTTTTGTTTGTAAGAGTTGTGTGAGGACTGGCTTCCAGCCTGCTTTGGAGACTGGGTAGTGTGTGAGGGCTGAGGTCAGGCCTGCTTGGGGACCATGCAGAGGCCCGTTTGGTGACGATCCTGTCCCCTGTCCCCCCGTGCCAGGCAGAGGATGCCCACGCGGTGGCCAAGAAGCAGCTGGAGGCGGAGACACTGATGAGGGTGGACCTGGAGAACCGCTGCCAGAGCCTGGCTGAGGAGCTGGAGTTCAGGAAGAGCATGTTCGAGGAGGTGTGTGTGTGTGTGCGCGTGTGCGTGTGTGTGTGTGCGCATGCATATTTATTGAGGGAAAGTACATGACTGACAGCAGTCCAAGGTGCCTTCTGAGACCTGTTGCTCTGCTGGCCTGTCAGGTATTGTGTGAAATGCTGGACCTAACGGCCGTGCGTGCGTGCGTGTGCGTGTGTGTGTGTGTGTGTGTGTGTGCGTGCGTGTGTGTGTGCGCGCGCGCGCGTGTGTGTGTCTGCAGGAGGTGCGTGAGACGCGCAGGCGTCATGAGAAGCGGCTGGTGGAGGTGGACACTGGGCGCGCTCAGGACTACGAGCTGAAGCTGGCGCAGGCGCTGCAGGACCTGCGCAGACAGCACGACGAGCAGGTGGCCGTCTACAAGCAGGAGCTGGAGAGCACCTTCCGAGCCAAGGTACACAACCCGCTACCCTCCTGCACGCGCTCACAACCCGCTACCCTCCTGCACGCGCTCACAACCCGCTACCCTCCCGCACGCGCTCACAACCCGCTACCCTCCCGCACGCGCTCACAACCCGCTACCCTCCCGCACGCGCTCACAACCCGCTACCCTCCCGCATGCGCTCACAACCCGCTACCCTCCCGCGGCGCTCACAACCCGCTACCCTCCCGCGGTGCTCACAACCCGCTACCCTCCCGCACGCGCTCACAACACACCGAGCTACCACACGCGCTCACAACACATCGAGCTACCACACGCGCTCACAACACACCAAGCTACCGCACACGCTCACAACACACCGAGCTACCGCACGCGCTCAGAGCACACTTCATGCAGGCCGCAGGGTCTGGAAGGTGTGTCTGTGAGTCGGTTTCTCTCCCCAGACCCTCCTGCAGCTGCAGGCCTTTAGCTTCAGACCCAGCAAAGCTTCCCACATGATTGAATTCCCCTGTATGATAAAATCCCCCCTGTAACAGCCACCTGAGTGTTGATTTCAATCAGCAGGACCTCAGAGGGGTTTTACAAATGAGGCATCACAGCCAAGTTACAGGGAATTCTTTGTGTTTACTGTATCAACTAAGTTAAAGATCCAGCTGTATACAGTGCTAGTTGATTTCCTCCTGTAGAGTAATAAGTGAGTAAAGTAAAATAAAAAGTAAAACAGAGCATAACCCCAGTATGCCAAGTCTCAGGCCTGTATTCAGTGTGTTGTGTAGTTTATATATGGTCAGCTGTATATTTGTGTATGCTGGAAAGCTTCGGTTGTGTTTTATAGTGGGATGTAGGTGGCTAATGCTGGCTAGCTTCTTCACTGGAGATGGCTGCTGAACTGAGGAAGTGATACTGCAGTGAGGAACACATCGCTAGCATATTAACACCGTATCTTTTTTTAAGCATTGTGTGGTTGTGATTTGGCGCCTCAGGGCATTAAGAGTGCTGTTGCTCACCCTGTCTCTGCTGCAGCTGGAGAACGCCAAGGTGACCTCTGACCTGAACGACAAGGCGCTGAGCGCGGCCCGGGAGGAGCTCCGGGAGGCGCAGGTCCGGATGGAGAGCCTGGGCCTGCAGCTGTCCTCCCTGCAGAAGCAGGTACGGCCGGGGTCACCTGCGCACCGGGGGTCACTCACGCACCACCTGCACGCCATACCCGGGGGGTCACCCGCGCACCACGCCCCGTTTTCAGCCAGAATACAGCACCCTTCACATCGGGACTGTCAGAGCACTGTCTGGATATGATATGATAGAGCGGGAAACAAAACAGATGACAGGATAATGGACTGAAAGAGAAACTAAATATTAATAGAGAATCTGAAACATGATAAACAAAAAAACATATAGGGTACTGAACAGGAGTGTGTTCAGCAGAATGTCAGCAGTAGCACTGAGAGAGCAGCAGTGCTGGGTGCTTTTGCACAGGGAGATTACCGTAAGCTCCAGACAGAGTCTTGGGTAACTTCCTGTAGCAGCTAGAAACAGACTTGTAGCCACACTTTGGAGGAAAATTGACAGGTTTGTTTTATCAGACGGATAAAGTCAGATGCACCAGCTAGTGTTTACTTAGCCAAACCTGTTTCTTTCTGTTTGTCTGTCTGCGTCTGTGTGTATTCATGTGTATGTATATGCTTATGTGTCTGTGTCTCTCTTCGTCTGTGTGTGTGTGTGTGTGTGTGTGTGTGTGTGTGTGTGTGTGTGTGTGTGCAGGCCAGCGTGTCGGAGCAGCGGGTGCGGGAGCTGGAGGCGGAGCTGGCGGGGGAGAGAGACAGGCACCGGAGGCAGCTGGAGGGGAAGGAGAGGGAGATGGCCGAGATGAGGGACCGCATGCAGCAGCAGCTCAACGAGTACCAGGAGCTGCTGGACGTCAAGCTGGCCCTCGACATGGAGATCCACGCATACAGGAAACTGCTGGAGGGAGAGGAGGACCGGTGAGAACGCACGCACGCATGCACACACACTCACATAGATATACACACATACACACACCCGCACGCTCACACACGCACATACACACTCTTACACACGCAGATCTGGTAGTGTCCTCAGAAGAGGCTCTGATTTGGTGCAGTAGTGCAGCAGGAGTCAATAGGCTGCAGTGAAAGACGAGCCGCAGTCACCATGATGGGCTGGAAACGGACGTGCTGTTTGTCCCTCGGTGCAAACTGAATGTCACCCTACAGCCACTGAAGGACAAGCGATTTCAGCACCGAGCCTCTGGCAGAAACCTGAGGAGGAGAGCGAGAGAGAGGGAGAGAGAGAGAGAGAGGGGAGAGAGAGGAGCCAGACCAGAGAGGAGGAGGGCGAGCAAGAGAGAGAGGAGCTCTGCAGGAAAAGAGGAGCCAGAGAGGAGGAGAAAGGGGGAGGTGGAGAGGAGGTGCAGGATTGACCTTGGCAGGCAGGAGTACAGAGACCGTGAAGGTAGACTGTCAGTGTGGTAATAGTATTCCCTCTGTGATATATTCCTATATAAAATCACTGTAGTACTGAAGATCACAAAGCTGTTTCATCTCTCACTCAGAACTAAACTCCCCTTTTTAGGGGTTTTTATGCAGTCTTGTGAGAGATGCAGAGTGGTAGTCCACCCTTTGAGTAGTCATAGAGCAGTCCTTGAGTAATGTGAGAAATCTAGAGCAGTACTCTTCCTCTGTCTACCTCAGGCTGAAGCTGTCACCAACCCCATCGTCACGGGTTACGGTTACCCGGGCAACCAGCAGCAGCCTGAGCAGCAGCGGGGTGAAGCGGTCCTCGCGAGCGAAGCGGAAGCGCGTGGAGCTGGAGGAGTCTGGCGCCGCCCTGCTGCCCAAAGTGCGCATCAGCCAGGAGGCAGAGGCCACAGGCAGCGTCGCCATCGAGGAGATCGACCTGGACGGCAAGTCCGTCACCCTCAAGAACGTCTCCGAGAAGGTGCGGCCGCGACTGCTGGCACACACACACACACACACACACACACACACACTGCGGACTTCCACACGCTTACAGTCCATCTGTAATGCTAGTCTGGACCATAGACAGCACTGAAGAGTAGTTATTTACTGAAATAGTCTGGGTCGCTGAAGACGAGGGATATTTTCTGAAGCATTGTGGGTCGCAGACAGTGCTGGAGGGTAGAGCCACAGCCCCCCCCCACAGTGCCAGAGGTCTGACAGTCTGATGTGATGGATGCTGCACTGACTGCATCTCCGTGTGACTGATTTCTGAGTGGAGTTTGCTCTGTCTGTCTGCTGCAGGATCAGTCTCTGGGCAGCTGGAGGCTGAGGAGGCAGATCGGAGATGGGGAAGAGATCACCTATAAATTCACCCCCAAGTACGTCCTGAAGGCGGGGCAGACCGTCACGGTAAGCAGGCGTTTGGTGGAGGCACCGAGCTGGCTGCTTCTTCTGATGGTGCTCTGATCTGTCTGTTACAGCATTGCTGGCAGACCTTCTTTCAGTAGAATGTTGGTTGATGGTTTGAGGTTGTGAAGCCACGCCTTCTCTGTGCCTTGTTAAGCCTCGTTAGCACTCATCTGACTCGTCTCCTGCCCAGGTGTGGAGCTCCAATGCGGGGGTGTCCCACAGCCCCCCTACAGACCTGCTGTGGAAGAGCCAGCCGACCTGGGGCACCGGGGACATCATCCTGACCTCCCTGCTCAACTCTGACGGAGAGGTGGGGTCCTGACCTCTGACATCACTGGGAGGGAACTAAGTGGGACACACCATTTGGGATACTTGCATGAAGGAGACTGAAATTTAAGGCTTGAGGTTTATTTCAGATTGTGTATGTATATGCAGCTTTGTACATATTTGTATATATGTAGATGTTACTGAAGTTGTTCATATGATTAGCACCTTATCCTGGGTGACTAGCATGCAGCTGCTGCCTTTACATGCTGTCATCCTTTCTGTTAGATGTTCACTGGAGCGGCTGAGGTGAGGGCAGATGCAGAGATTTGTGATGTGTGTGATGATTGGGACAGATGGCGGTATCTCAGGTTTTAGTGAGTTTGGCTCGGTGTCCAGTCTCATAACCCCACCCTCTCTGCTGTCCCAGGAGGTGGCCAAGAGGACGGTGACCAAAACCGTGGTGGAAGCAGAGAACGAGGATGAAGAGGATGGAGAGTTTGAGGAAGAGGAGCTTTTACACCAGCAGGTGAGACACTGTGGAATGGGAGGTATTATCGTGGGAGGAGTACCAGAGACGATTAACCCTGGAGACTGAACGCATTGCTGTTAGCAGCTCTGCGTGTTTTAGAGGTTTCTGAAGGTGAGGAATTCCCCATCAGTGGTATGGAGTGACTGAAGTTTGACATGCCAAGCATTTCTGTATGGGGCTGTAACTCCAATCAGACACTTCCTTTGGGAGTTAATAAACAAACCCCCTTTCGTCTTAAAAACTTCAGATCAGTTTCAGAGTGTAACTACATACACATGTTAAATATATAATACACTGCTGATCTGGGGGTCCTGCAGTGCCCTTTGGGTCTCTCACACTTAGTGTGTTTTACGGTGAATCCATCTCAGAGTCTGCAGCACTGCTACTGTGAGTGATCTTTCTGTGAAAGTCCGTTCTCTTCTCCTTCCAGGGCCATCCAAAAACCGGATCCAGAGAATGTTCTATCATGTGAACATGGAGTTCTTTTTTTTGGTATTTTCATCAACAATATATATTTTTATAGCTACATTTTTGTACATGCCATTTTGGTTGTGACAACTCTAAGCAAAACTAATCCCCAGCCCATTTTTTATTATTACCTTTTCTTCAGACATCGAAGAACACTATCGCAATGTTTTTGATCTTTGTTTTCAGGTTTTTCTTGTTAAAGATGAACTTTAACAGCATATAGCCTTTTCCCCATTGGAGGAACTTCTGTAATTGGGACACTTCACTGGTCAGTTCTATCCAGCGCTTGGCAGCACTGCGTGCTGATTGGTCGGGGCTGTGGTAGGAGCAGAGTGCACTCGATTGTCTGTGGTTCAGTTCAGTGCTGTCACTCCAGGGCTAACGTTGAACGCCAGGCACATCTGAGCTGCAGGTGACGCTAGCCATGAGCGCGTGGTTTTTAATTTGTTTGCTTATTGCAGTGACTTCTCACAAAAGTGAAATTGCCTACCTGTATAAGTCAGAGTCACACATTTACCTCTCAGGCCATCAGGTGTGGATGTTCTGCAGTGGCCGGGAGAGACACGCACACATGCTGTCACGCACTGAGCCGTTTCAGCCTGCCAGTTACACAGAGGCTACTTCTGAGAAAGTGTCAAACAGCGTGACCTTTGACCTCTTACTCTTAATTCAGTTTGTGTTACTGGCAGGTGTGTTGTGTGGGCACTCAGTGTGGGCTTGTCAGACCAGCTTTACTGATCTGAGAAAGTGGGACTGACAGGACGCGACCCTAAAAATGTCATCCATACCTGCGCCCCTGAGCAGCTGAAAAGGTGTTCCTGTAGCTGGGAGATCAGCAAGGCCAGGGTCATATATTGAAGAAACAGCCCTGTGTTCCGTGCAGGGAGATTGATGGCCTTGGATGGAGCTGACATTTGGACGTCCTGTGACGTCTTTTTCAGAGCTGTTACAATGATATGAATTATATGGAAATTGTATCCATTATTAACACTTTGAAGTTGAAATTCGAAAAGTACCCCAAAGTACCCCATTCCTGCTGTGGATGTGTAGAGCAACAGAATGCACAGTTCAAGTGAAAGCAAGTACACTTGCACTTATCTGAACTCTGATACATAACTCATCTGAACTGTAATTTATCACTCATCTGAACTTACACTGCAGAAACACTCTGCATTTTATCTGAACAGATAAGCACAGTACAACATTTAAACCAAGTGTGAAGAACACAGTCCTTTAAGGTCTTAAAACGTTACCTATGGAAGTGAAAATATGGGTATAATGCAATATTATTATAATTATAGATGATGTGTGACATTATTATTAATGCTGGCCTGCTTTTGTTGTGATTTACACATTAATGTAATTTCTGTTCCTTTGACAGTGGAGAATAGAGGGAGGCATCAGATCACTGAGCTGCACTAAGTGTAGAGTTCCATTGTGCTCAGTCTTCCTGAAAAAGGCCCTGTTTGCGATAACCGCATCGTGAGGACACACCCTGTTACATTTCCCCAACAGTGTCTGCTCCTTTTGCAATAAGATGAGGAGCTTGATTTTAGGGAGCAGGTCCCACTGAATTTATATTTCCTCCCTCTCTACACAGCAGTCACAAGTTATAATTAGTAATAAAACCAGCATGAAATGGCCGTATCAGATTGACATCTGAAATCTTCCGTTATTCTTCCATGTAGAACATGGTGATTTGTGCCTGCTTTCAGAAGAGGAATTTGAGTAATGTTTCAGAAATTAGGACCTTTGGGTTTGAGAGCTCATGTCTGCTGTTTTATCTGGCCAGTTCCCTCACCGTTGCCTTTCAGTGTGGCATTTTTAAACATGGTGCTAGGATTAGATGATTTATTTATTACTGTAGACACTGTTTTGTTACAGAGCCTGGGTTTATCAGGAATAAGAGCCGCATTCATGGAATCGGAACCTCCCTTTTACACCTGTATAGGTCTGGAATTCAGATTTCACATGTATTGTTTTTCATTATGAGCTACTGGAGTTTACTTTTTAAGGCATAACCATGGTATTTTTAATTTTCTGTTTACATGTGGAAAATGAAATCCTATGTCGCAATATTACATATATGTGAAAATGTAATCATGACCGAATCTCATACGATGGTGAACATTTTTGATAAGATGAACACCTAATTTCTGTAACGGGTTCAGGAAGTCAGTCTGACAGACGCGTGAGGCATGGATTACCTCTGTATACTGCGGCGTACACTGAATCAGA
>CM032896.1:1027500-1060000 GCA_019176425.1 Megalops atlanticus
AGGGAGGAGGTGTCGTTGTGTGAAGATGGGTAACGGGACACAGGACAAGAACGTGTCAGCTCCGCAGCTGCCTCAGCAGGAGTTCTCTGCTTTTCCACGTCCTTCTTCCCTGCGGAGTGAAGTCCCACATTCTCAACACGGTTCAGGCTCAGCTGCTGCCCACATCCTTCCTCCTCTTCCTCTTCCTCCTCTTTCTCAGCCTTTGGCTGTGTTTAAACAACAGCCCGCAGCCAATGAGCAGACATGCCAAACGCAGCCCGCCAAGAACAAACAACTGGATTGGTCCCCTTTCTTTCAGAAACAAGGATCCCCATTGGTTACTTGTTCTTAGGTTTGCTCGCAACAGGCGTATGGGGCGTGCCATTGGCCAGTGCGGTCTTGTTGGGGGCGGGCTCTGCGGGGTCCTGTTTGGAGGAAGTGTCAGGCTCCCACAGGAAGAACTCGTGCAGGAGGGTGTTGACCGTCTCGGGACACTCCATCATGACCATGTGGCTTCCCTCATCGATGACCTTCAGGAAGGCGATCAGGAGGATCTGTGGAGAGAGACCAGGCAGGTCAGACACACAGAGACCAGGCTTCACTGCAGTTACTCTATATTTTTTTAACCAACTGTAACTCATTATCAAAATAACAGAATTAACTGAATTTGAATATTTACATTTAATTTAATTAACACCCTCCCCGCATAACCGTTTTAATGGACAGATGATTTGATTGGTTGGTTGGCCGCCGGGTACCTCCGCCATGCGCTGGTCCTCCTCGATGGGCACAAACTTGTCGTGTGTGCCGTGCACCAGCAGGATGGGCACGGTGAGCTCGGCATGGTACACCTCGTCCCCCTCGGGCCAGTACTGCCCGCTCATCATGGCACGCAGCACGAAGGACGACACGTTGAAGGCGTTGCCCTCCTTCAGCAGCTGCTTCTCCTTGGCGCCCTGTCGGGCAAACCCCGCCCTGCCACGCAGACGGACAGACAGACAGACCATTGAGGCTGTCGCACAGACACAGCCTCTCAACTGCACTTCCTGCTAGAGAAGTTACTGTGTTCGCAGCATGTAACTTGAACAGAAATTAAGACCAATCAAGCAACCACTCCATCAGTCAGTCATTTGGTTAGAATTGCAGCTGAGGAAGAGGAGGGTGAGAGGAAGCAGGAGGCAGACTCACTTGAGGAAGCTCCAGGAGAGGCAGGGAGAGAGGCAGTGCAGCACACAGGACGGCAGGTTGAAGATGGAGCAGAGGCTGGGCTCCAGGGCCGTGGGGCCCCCGCCGTTTATCATCACCACCTTGTGCACCTGGTCGGGGTACTCATGCGCCAGGAAGGTGCAGAACGACACCCTGAAAGAGGAGGGAGGCTTCAGGACACATGGGGTACGCAGGGGACACCACTGTACACTGCCTGATGCATGGAACAGTATCTCAGGTAAATACACACTCAAATGTACACTATTAATGTCCACTAGATATTTTTAGGTAAATAATGTACTAATGTAATGCCATAGGGTTCTATATGCCCAAGTCAGCGCATATTTAAAGGAAAACTGACAGTCTGACACTATATAGTGATCACTATATACTGGGCAGTTTTTCAGGAGTAAGTTTCTGTAACATTTAGTACTCCAGCATTTAGACTTTCCACTGCTCAACACACAGACACACGCGTACACAGACACGCACACGCGCGCGCACACTGACCCGTAGGAGTGGCCGATGAGGATGTTGCGTTTGCGTGCGTATCTCTTGAAGATAGCACGCAGGTCCTCGGCCAGGGCGTAGAAGGTGTAGGCGGCGGCGATGCGGGGGGCGGAGCTGGCGCCGTGTCCCGCCAGGTCGGGGGCGATGACCTCGTAGCCCAGGCGGGAGAAGAAGTCCAGCTGCCTGCCCCAGATGTCGAGTGAGCCGCCCACGCCGTGCACGAAGAACAGCGCCACATCCTGGTGCGTGCCCTTGCAGCTGGACACCTTGCGGTGCGAGTCGATCATCACGGTGCGCTTGGGCTTCCTGCGGCGGCGGCGGGGGGGCGGGGCGGGCTGCTGCGGGCCCGGCAGGGCGGGGGGCGTGGCTTTGGGCTCGGGCGTGGCGGGCGTGGCGTTGCTGTTGTAGTCGGACAGCTCCAGCTCCACCGTGCTGCAGGGCTCGGCGCCGCCATTGGGGCACTGCAGGATCTCGGCCCGCAGCACGTCGCCCAGGTTCTCGATCACCAGCTGGCCGTTGCGGTACACCGTGATGCGGCGCTTGCAGTGCACACTGCCCTCCGGCTCGCCGGGCGCCTCCACCACCGCCCGCTCCGGCACGATGTGCCTCACCCGCAGCACCCGGCCCGGCTTCACCTCCACGAACTCGAAGCTGTCGGCCGGAACCGAGCTCTCCACCGGCACCACCACACCCGCAGACTTCCCCGTCAGGCAGCACAGGATCCCCTCTGTGATCATTGTCAGCATGGCGCCGCCCTGCAGGCAGGGAGACACACTGCATGCTTAACCTGCTGCAGCATCGGCACCCGCCCTCAGGACAGGCGGATGTTAGCGCTCCTCAGACTCCACAAACTGGATAAAACACCAGGCAAACGAAGCAGAGCCTGGCTGTCTGTGTCAGCCTCTGGGAACCCCTGCACGTGCTGCTTCCCAAACCAAAGGAAAACTCCTCCAATACACTGCTGAACTCTGGGAAAAAGGGAATCACACGGCCATCGAAACGCGGAACGTGTAGCTGCCTCATGACTGCAGCTCAGCACCTGCCTTTAACTGAAAGCTGGTCAAACTGCTGAGGGGCAAACCTGTACTGTACTAAAGCATTTCACAGACAGAATCATGGAGGCACTTCAGGGCATGCGTGCAACGGCCTTGACTGGTTACTCTGGAATGAACACCAAATGCAACACTTCAGGCCAGAGGATTAAACAGGGTAACTGACATCACTCCCTGAGCCCCGTGTGCCAGCGGCAGTGTTTCCTGACCCTCAGTGGCTGGTCTCCAGTTGCTTGAGGCTGCTCCTCTCGGCAAGAGCTGAAGGGGAGGAGACCGGGGTCTGCCCCCCAACTCTGACCACTGAGCAACCACTGAGCATTAGGGGTAATTCTGCCTAACCCTTCAGCCAAAACACAATCCCTCACTGCAAACTTACAATCCTAACAGGACAGACTTGAGTGCCCTCACCTCTCTCTTCTGAACAACAACTACAGCAGCTCGGAGAGGACAATTCTAAACACGTTTGACTGGATCTTTCAGTCATTAACGTCATGATTATCGAAAGAGGGTGATTCCGTCTATCACACTGAACGTATCAAATGTTCAATCATCAAAGACTCACCGTGGTTACCTGGTCACTCTGTAGCTTCCTTCTTTTTTATGCCAACCACAATAAAACAACAAATGCGAGAACACGCTGGAGGTTTTGGATTGCGGTGCAGCAGGACACAATTAAAGTGAAACAGGACTCCCGCGGGTGCGAGACCCGCAGCCTGATTCACGACCTCCCCCAGACAGCCGGGCGATATAAATAGACCCGGTCCTTCCTGCGTGCCCTTGGAGTATAAATAGCGAAGGACAGTTACAGCACATGACTGATTTAAAGCCAGTTTTGACAGTCTGGGCTTTGTTTTTTCTACAGGACTCGGTTTACAGTAAAGGGATGGTCTCTGGACCAATCACAGCCATCAGATAACAGGAGTATTTCTTGGCACAGGCGAATCAGAGAGAAGCTGTGAGCTGAACCCCAGTAACTCCAAGCTGAAAAAAAGCAGGATACAGCGGGAACGTCCTCTCACTCCACACCTTACTGTGCTGGGGGAAGTGAAGGGTTAAACCCCGTTTTAATCCAACATGAAGAGATTCATCTTTATTCTTATTTACTTTCCAGGAAATGCTGACCAAGAAAAGCGTGATTAAAACATAACCACCTGAGGTGTGTGAGTGAGTCTCAGCTATGAGCCGCTACGATGGGGTTATGCAAACCCTGATTACCAGAGCAGCTGCACCTCATTTCCCTTGTTGTGCTGGCTGGATGTTTCCTCGATTAAATGGGCCAGCTACAGTAACAGGAATAAAGCCCTGCAGATGCTCAGTTTAACCGGTCTGTCTGTGATCTGCCTTGGCTGGATGTCTCTGCACATTAAACCTGCACTGATGGCCACTTTGTAACTAAAACATTGGATATTAGCCTGCAGTATGATTAAACTATTATAATCAGACTTACTCATCCTGGATCTTCTGTGCTTACAAAAGATATGCACACACAAACAACCAACAAGCTTTCACACCCTACAGACCTGTAAGCATTCCTCTATAGAGTATCTTCTCAATTACTTGGACCATGTATTAAATACGGAGGCAGGTTTGAGGAGACAGTGTGGCAACAAACACTGTACTTTGCTACGGTTCAACCTATCATGCTAGCCATCTCAGCTACACAGTCCTCCACCCTTCCCAGTCTACCCCTTGATGAATATTATTTTATCTCTCTGCATTGCTCTGTAACCGAACTTGACGTGCTGCTCTTGAAGTCACCCTGGATAAGGACACCTGCTAAATAAAGGAAGGGGAAGGAGGAGAAGAGGAAGCAGCATGAATAATGAGATGCCCTGCCTCCTCACTCTGTTCCATTGCATCCCTGGGTCACGGGACTGACTGATGTGGAAAAAACAGACCCGACTGCAGCAGGCTCTCCAGGCACTGTGCATTCGCCTGCTGCATGTGACTGCTCTCTCCCTGGGGGGGTCCGTCTTGTCACCCACAGCCCCCCCAGGCGGGGCCGACAACCAAGCTGACACCTCAGCCTGGATGTATCAAAAACACGCCTAGTGCTCCAGCGCTTGTGTTTACATGGATCACGCTGGCACCATCAGAAACACAGCAGCCCACCACTGCCCCGGCTCCTGTGTTTAACTTAGCCCTTTCAGGGAGCCCTGTCATGTAACTTAGCCCTTCCGGGCAGCCCTGTCATGTAACTTAGCCCTTTCAGGCAGCCCTGTCATGTAACTTAGCCCTTTCGGGCAGCCCTGCCATGTAACTTGGCCTTGTCTCACTCTAGCTGTATCTGGTAAGTTAATGCTCTGGTGTGATAACTAGAACGGTTTGAAAACTTGCATTATTTCTGCAAAAGGAGGCAGCAGGAGGCTTTGTGTTAATTATTCGGCTGTAAAAGGCGATGTGCAGCTCGTACAGCATGTTGTTGTGGGTGGAGCAGCTCCCCAGATACCTGTGGGCGGACATGAAGCTGCTCCCTTTGGTAAGTAGGTTAGCAGTGTGGAGCAGTGTTCGCGGAATTGGGTTTCCGATCTGAGAAATATGATTTGAATGATGAACATGAGTCCAGCATCGTTTGATGCTGTTTATACACCCTTGAGCAAGATGCTTCTCCAGAGTCTCTGGTGAAAGGTCCAGCTGGATAAATGGGTCATAAACTTTGTGAGAAAATGTAGCTTCCTGATGTACCTTTGCTGCCGTGCAAACTAAAAACAAGGCACCCCCCTCCTTAGGCACTGTGGTCCCTTTCCCAGTTGCTGTCTGAAAGATGGACAGCGTGCCCTGTGTTGTAGTGTTCTGTGTCGCTCCCTGGGTTTGGCTCATGGTTTCTGTTTGAGCAGTTTGTGACACATCGTGGCAGTCTTGCTTTTTGATTCTGACTGAGGCATCCTATAAACACATATGAAAAACCAACACATTTTCCTGCCCTGGCTAACAGGCTGCTCTCCTCTGTCAGACAGCCAATCATCATCTCCGCCAGAGCCTGAAACCTGATGACATCACAAAGCTGTGAGGTAGACTGCAGGGCTACTGTATCACTCACCCCCCGTCTGCATCGCCCCCCCCCGTACAGCCATAGGCTCCGACTGCCTAGATTCATATTCCATCTTTATACATTATTAAAACAGCAGGGGGAAGACATTGCTAAATTATTCATATTTCAGAGCTGAGTGTGAAAGCAGCCCTTGGCAAACACAAGGCACCCATGCGTAGCGATTAATGAGAAACCTAGACCAGGAATCGCCCCATGTAGAGGACGAGCCATGGGGAAATCTGTAACAAATTCATAATCCACAAATTACTCTATCACAGAATAACTTTAATCATCTTGTTTTTGATATTAAAGGACAACTCGGTCACCAGTTTGATATAGCTTAGAAACAAATATTCAGGTACAATTATAACATAAAGGTGCAAAGTTCCTCCAGTAATTCTGTGCATCCAAAAACATAAGCTGTGTTTTATAATGTTATGGATATTGCATTTATGTTTGTTAAATCTTTATGGATAACAGTATTTGCACATAGACATATTTTTACATTATTATAAGATTTTCATTGAAGGTTTGTCCAGACCAGATGTATTTCTGAGCTGTGTGCACAGATCCCTTTGAGAGGATGTGTCATCTGCTCTTTTGTGACTGTCCTCCTTTCTGAGGCCCACAGACCCCCCGTCCCCGTCCCCCGTCCCCGCAAGGCAAACCGGTCAAACATCAGACATCACCCCACCATCCCAAACAGCAGCCGAGTCACACACAAACCCACCATCTCATTGTGGGTCACATTCAGAATACTGTCCTTATCAATTCAAAATCCACTGAAATGCCAAACAAAAAAAAATAGATATTGAGAATATATTTTAGAAAGTATATTTTTTAGCTGAATAAATATATTTAACATATGTATCGCCATTTTGGTATATTACAATATATCCTGATTTCCATTAATATATTTTCATTGTATTTGCAAGATGTTCTTGGACTAAACAACACATCTATCAATATATTATAAAATATTTAATTTCAGTATTCCACACTCTGATGTAAGCATGCCTCTGGCTGAGGCACCCCCTGCTGCAGGTGAACAGGTAATGAGGTAATGAGGTAATGGGGTAATGAGGTAAGCACAGTGGAAACAGGCAGTACTGCCAGACAAAACGCTAAACCCAAAATCACTTCAGCAAACATCCGGCTGTATGAATGGATAATGTGTAAAATGATAAATTAGCCAACTGTCTCCCAGGTAAATAATAATGACAACACATGACAAAGGGCACAGAAGGTCACGGAGGTGCAGGTCCATCAGCAGCCATTAATCCTGCCCTTCAATGAGAAAAGGAGAAAATAATAAACACAAATGGCAATTAGGTAAATGAATCTTCAGCACCAGCTGCAATGCACTGGCTCCAATCTAGAGTTAATTAAGGTATTGAAATCTGCAGCAGGATCAATACCCAACAAAGGGTCTCTTCAGAGTGAGAGAGGGAGAGAGACTTTGTTTTCATTAGAGAGACTGTACATTCACTGGGATTAAAACAAGTCCAAAAAGTACAGGGAGGTGACACTGAACAAAGGATTATGGGTCCTCCCTACACCTTTGCTCCTTTCCTCTTTCTTTGCACCAAGGTTTCTGCAAAGCCTCCAGCAACCAGGCATTTTTGTGATGGGATCAAGCAATGATGTGCGTGTGACATCACGATAAAGGAGTGTGAGCTGCTGCAAGGGCTGGTGCCCCCTGGAGGACAGCATGATAAAGACAACAACAAAAGCAACACCCACCAACGTCTGCCAAGACGACCAACACCCAAGAACTGTTTGGGGACCAGCAAAGGCATCAGATGGAATGCCAATAAGGCTCTAGTATTTTGGAGGACTTTCAGTCTTGGAGTTTGCACCATGCAGCTGTATCACGGTGACATCAGAAAGGTGGCACCCTTGACCAGCAAGCCTAAGGTCACTGTGATCACACTGCATTTGCTGCGTAGCATTAGAAAACGCTGCTGAGGGGAGCTTTTGCATCAGCATCATCGGCAAGCTGCTGCCCAGTGAACGCTTCCAAATCTAACCTGCTAGCAAAATACCGCATCATGCAACATGCCATCTACAGTGTTGCACTGTGATTAGCTGGCTATATACAGAATATGTACCCTGGAGTGGCTAGTTAAATACTTTATTTACATATTAAATTCATGATGATAATAAAAATGTTACAGCACCATGGAAACAATACTCCACAGGGCACTGTGCCATCATGGACCTCAAAGGGTTAAACCTTCATACACAGATATGAAACATTATATATGTACACTCATGAAGTGGATGTAAAGTGCTTCTCTGTCTCTGACACAGGGCTCATATCGACAGTCTGAGTGGTTGTTACATAAAGGCTCTGTCTGCAAATGAAGACGGAACACAGTGCCAAGATCAAACGGGATAAAACGCTGACTCTGCAGGAGGCCTTGGGGGAGGGGGGATTCCTGTTTTCTCCCGTCAGTACGGCGAGTTCCAGCACGCTCTCTCCTCTGGCTAAAACCCAATAAATGCTTTTACAGTAGCCTTTAAACGCATTGAGGCAGTCACGCATAGCCTTTCGGACAATGCTCCCCACAGAGAAACCTCACAGCAAATGACAGGTGTGAAAATTCCTGCAGTTGTCTTAGAGGATCTCACGATGTGTTAATTATAACCTGGGCCATGCATGCACCCCATTTGTTGTATCAGGTTGCATCATGTGCACAGCAATGGCAGAGTCTGTATCCCAGGACACAGGGGCCATCTTGCAAAAACTGAAGGTGGCTGATGCAGAGAAATACGCAGACTAGGGGTAAACAGGTCTGCATAAACTGAAAAGCCACCTATCCAAAAATGCTATATTACGGCGCCTCAGTGCAGCTAAAATGGAGTTTACCTGTTTTACGGTTCAGAATATCACAGTCAATCTGATACAATGGCAATACAATCCATCGCACCCAAAGCAGGTAAAACACAACAGACAACAGGTGAGACAGAAGTCAGCTTCTGTGGTATGTTCACAGCATTGCAAGGGTCTGGTACTTCACTAATGTTTAGGATTGTTGCTATCATAATGTACAGCAAGTAGGCATTACAATTATTAATTTCTAAACGCACATGGCTAATGGTATGATTGAACTGCTGTTAGGACTTTCTAATCTTGTGGCTATCAGGTTTATGTACTTAATATACACTGAATGTATACTGAATATAAAAACAATCAGCCCACATATGGTGGTAGTATCAACAGCAGGCTGTAAACGCCCACAGTCTCCCAGGTCTGTTACAGAAGAGTCCTACATGAAGGGTGAGTGACAGTTTCTCATGCTGCAGCACTGATGCTCACAGTACAGATAAAAGACCACAGGTTGTAACGATGCCCGCATAATGAAGCAGACTGAATTACACATTTGGACTGGACTTTAATGGACGTCAACAACCATCTCCGAGACGCTAGGAAGGAATTCCCACCAGTGAGAGACAGCTGACACCGAACACTTATCACCAACCATGTGAGGATGAGGCTTCATGAACCCTGTAAGTGCAGGGAGTGGTGAGTGGGAGAAGGGGGCCAGCACAGACCCTGCAGTTACCTGTGCTAGTAGTCACTGGCTGGTGTAAACCAATCAGAAGTCTCTGCTTTGAAATATGATTGATTCAAACAAGTCCCGTCACCGGCCTCGTTATCTTCACAGCACGCTTCCATCTGAAGTGACTGACGCACGCGGTGCCATCATTTCAAAGGGAGCCTGTGTACTCGCACAGGGTGCGGTCACGTGACTGCAGCGCCCCGTCTCGAATCCGCCCCCGTAACTGTGCCGCTTGCGTGATAATTGACCTGACTGTTTGCGCTACTTCACAGCTGCAGCGCAACCGGCTGCCGTTTGCAGTACTGAAGCGCACCGCCCACTGTCTCCACACCGGCGCACTGAGTGTTTATTTCTGTGCACGCACAATATTTTAAAATTTTAAAATCATCTGATAGCTGAAGGGACAGAAAGGAAAAATACACCAATGCTGTTTTAAAATGCACATATCCTCCTTGTAGTCGTGTTAAGAGTGGCAGGAAATGCATAAATGGATAACTGGTGATTTGGGTCAATCCAGCTGTGCTATTCTGCCATTTTATGAACGTGCTCCTCGCCTTGAGACAGAAGTACAGAAGAGAGAAAGTACTGTGCTGAATCAAGGCGTCTGTGCACAGCAGAAGAGTGCATGTTTTTAAATTTTCAGCCTACTTGAACCGGTGTATCGAAGTCAAAAGACTGTACATGATGTTTCTAGGTGATACTGTCTTATTTTAATACAAGTGTATACTAAACACTTCAATCTTAAATCAAGCATAAATCGTCTAAAATCACTCGCCTAAATCGTCTAAAATTTTGGACGAGGATGTGTCGCAACAAGCAGCAGTATATTGTGAATTTCTCCCCCTCCGTGCAAATGAGTCATTATGTGCTTTTACACGCATTTCCATCATGTAAAAGCAAAATTATGAAAATGTCCCTTAAAGTATGGTATTTCTTTTTATATTTTCTTTTTAAACCTGCTTATTGATATTTGGTTGTTGGTATTATTTAGTGAAGTTATACTGTTCCATTAGACATCTGTCTGTGGTGCAAGAATGTCTTTTTGTTTTGTTTTGAATACGGATCCATGATATTTCCAACCTCTTTAACAGCCCCACATAAACACAATGTACAAATGCTGATTATGTGGCCTGCAGTCGCAATTACACTGATGAATTATGCTGCATGTGCAAACATATTGGATGCCCGCTTCCTGCGTAGCCAAACACAGACCGAATTTGTGCAATAGCAAAAACTGACCTACAATGCATCAAAACCCACGTCGGGACTGTGCGTTGGCCGATGCTGACCCACTAAGCGATGCAGCAAATTATCTTTCGTCCTTCAGATTTCAGATGAAATTACACTATTTTCATCGTCTATCTATGTAACCATCAAAATAAAAATACTCATTTGTGAAATTAATCAGGATGAGCGTGTTGCGCATCAGCAAGGTCGACATGTGGAGCAAACGTAGCCAGTTCTACAACTGAACGATTTTCAGTTATCAATCGTGCCCAGTAATTTCATTTAACACTATTAAAAAGCCTAAAAGCAACTAAATCGTTCGTGCACAATCCCTAATGACGTTTAAACAGTTTTTTCTGCGATACAAGCATAATCTTACCTGGACAGTTGATGAGTCAGGCAGGTGAGAAAGATAGGTCGGATATCTGCACCTTTTCTATATTCTGCAAATCGACCGTTGCGGGAAAGGACGCGAGTTGAAGCTTATCTGGTGCAGCCAATCCAATAATTTGATTCCATTGGAATCTGCTGCATTGAGCTTGTGTTTATATTCAAACCGCTGGTTTACATTTTAGTTCTGAAATAACTGACACGGGGCTTTAGCTGGAGGCGCTGGGTGCGTAGCGGGTATGTGGCCACTTGCAGTTTAATTTGCCCCTGGACATGTTCAATGTCTCCCGCATCGCTGTCCTCTCCCCCTTCGGTAGCCCACCCAAGCGCATCTCCGCTCTCACCTTGCCCTTGTGTTCTGCATCCATTGGGATTTTTCTCAGTTCGCCCCTTTCCGTTTGATAGGCAGTACTCTTAGCCAATGGTGAAGACGCTTCTGCTGACACCTCACCAATGGGATGTGCTCTGTTGCTGTTGCCAGGGTAGGTGGGAGAAGGGGACAGCACAGACCGTTTCGCTAGAATGTACCACCCAAAACCTGCTGTTACACATGACCCACAAGTTGTCCTTTTTCTTCAATAAATTACTTGAATGAATCACCTAGTTGACATATCATGGTCGTATAAATATTTAAAAATGCGTCTCTACACCACAATGTTTACCTACGCGGTTAAGTGTAAATTATCTTCTTCAATAACAGAAATATGCAATTCGAAATACAAATACAATATCTAACACAATTTTAGGAAATTCAGATAAATGTTAATGATGGAATTACAATAATTTATAAAGATATTTAAAACATTCCTCCTTAGAAACAGTTTGCAAAATATATTAAGAAAGATAGATGGGATGAAAAAACACATA
This sequence comes from Megalops atlanticus, assembly GCA_019176425.1. Classification (NCBI taxonomy): domain Eukaryota; kingdom Metazoa; phylum Chordata; class Actinopteri; order Elopiformes; family Megalopidae; genus Megalops; species Megalops atlanticus. The sequence goes on from CM032896.1 coordinate 1,039,329, forward strand.
GGTTGTTATTGCGATGCAGGAGCCAAAACTATGGCGGGGGTCACGCAGGACGCATTGGACACTAAAGATGACCACAGAAGGACTGGGCACTTTGGAGGAATGCTTTTATGAGAGATTATGACAACTAATAAAAGACTTTGCATCTCTGGGCATTTAATACAGGTAACCACAGGAAGAAAAGAGAAAGTGTATGCTAGAATAGGAAAGAATGGACAGAAGGAGATTATTGGGAAAATGTGATCATCTCAGCAGAAGAGAAATTGTATGAGGAAATAATGAATTGAAGATATTATAACTCGGACAAGGGTTTTGAAGCAGATTCATCCACTATCAGGAAGCTATACTCAACGGGCAGCTGAACAGAGACGCATGAAAAGATAAGTCAGAGGGAAGATAACCTATAAACAGAGGTCTGAAATAACTGAAGTGGACAGAGTTGTATAAAGAGAAATTAAATGATATTGTTATAATCCAGGATATTAATGATCAGAGCGTGGACAGAGTTAAGCACAATATGTTGTATGAGTGGAACCATTCTAAAGGTACGGTGTAGGATAAGGCAGTAATAAGGATAAAAATATCAATATGTAGTGAGAGACACAGATGTTACTTAAGGTGTGCGGGAAGACACACATTCTTTGGGGGTGGGATGGTGGGGGCGCAGTACAGAGACTTTGATCACCTTAGGCCTTTGTCAATCACAGCGACAGTGACGCTTCCACATGAAGATAATGTTATATAGCTCTTTGGTTAAATGCTGTAACGTGTTGATGAATGTAGAGTAAAGTCTGAGATGAATGACATATTGACACAATTAAACCATAAGCAATGAGCAACTAATCTGGAAAAATCCACAACATCCTCTGCTGTCCCTTTCACTGTATCCCAGTGGTTGCTCCTGTTGCTAGGTAACTGTTTCCAAGGTGGTACAGGCACCATCAACACAGATTCTTTACACATGGATTGCAATAGAACGTCTGTGCCATCAATATCCACAGAAACAGCACATACTCTGTAGCAATCAAATTACCGCAGCTGCATATTAATTTGTCTGGAAATACCGTACAGCTATATGTTTCAAATTCGATTAATTCAGTTTAAAGGATTTATTTCTGACTAACGAAATAAAACTACTGCAAATATTTAAATGAAATTCAAAAAAGAATCTGGTGTTATGCAACATGTGTATGTCCACCTGATCACCAGCAGTGCGCAAAAATTCACTCCGTAAACCATAATAACCAGGATGCTCTGCAGTGCATTTCCATTAGACGCTTTCCTGCGGCCAGTCTTAAGTGCGCAGGGCGCATGCGTGCTTTCGGCAGCGGCACGGTGACATTGACATGCAGTCCAGCCGTAGCATAGCATAGCTGGCTGTCGATTCGAGAGAAAATTAAGTATAATGAACTTCTTAAGACCAGCGCTTTCTCTGTCCTCTGGAACTGGATGCAATGCGTGCAGGTACTGAATGTGATTTTTCGGCGCTGGAAGGTTCAAATTGCATCAGGTTAGCTAGTGTAGTTAGCTTCCAGTGCTATCGGCCCGCTAACGTAACGTTAGCTAGCTAGCAAGCAAACTGTCTTGCGGTGGAATGGCTGGCTGTTTCTACGAACGAGTTAGTTACAATAAATATGATTTAGTGTCAATATATCAATATCTGGAACAACGTATTTAGAAGTCTTTCAGGAAACAAGCGAATAGTTGCCAGTTAGCTAGCTAGCTGGCAACCACCTTTTATGCTAATCGCATATTGTTGACTATTAAGTTAGTTATGTAGTCTAGCTGTAAAATTCGTGTGCAAGATAGCTAGCTAGTTATATCTAGTGGTTTTCATTTATAAACAAATAGGTGTTTTACAGGAGTAATGAAAGATTAGGATTCATCGACTGCAATCATTATATGTTCTGTTTTGCTGCAGTTTTGTGCCCGGGCACGGCAGTTGTTCACCGCAGTGCATGTGATCGCGTTGTATCTCTTTTAAAACTGTACTGTAGAAGAGTGTTTCTCAATCCTGCTCCTGGAGGCCCACTGTCCTGCACGTTTTCCATCTTTCCATGCTCTACCTTCCTGACTGAACTCATCAGTGGCACTTTTGATTAACTGAGCACACCTGATTTAATCAAGAGCATGTTAATCACACTATTCAGGTGTGTTTGGAACAAGGAAGATATGCAGGACCAGTGTTACCAGATGGGAAATGTTAAAGTATCGTACCAGAGACTTAAAATGATCGTATTTTATGGAAAATTATCGTACGCGAGTCATAACCAAGAGAACAAATAGGCGTAAATGTGTAACTTCAGAAAACATTGAGACGAACGACTTTTTGACAGCTCATTTAACTTGTAATATTATAACGATAACTGCATTGCACTGGGTAAATATAGTACTGGCCCTTTAGTTACTGCATTCAATGTAAAATACCTAAAATTTCTGATTTGCAAAGAGGATTTGATTAATGGTTAAGTTAACGAAAACCGTGCTCGTGAGTCACGTTCATCACAACAAGCATGATTGGCTGGAAAGACTTCACGTGAGAAGAGATGCGTAAACACAGACGTAGGATCCATATTTTACTATCCTGATCGTGTCGGGAAATGAATTAAAATGAGATAGTATTAGTAGTTGTAATCAGACTAGGCTAAGTGTCACAAAAAGATCAAATTATCGTACATTATGGGACTTTTGGCATTATTGATCGCACATCGTACAGAGGGCAAAATAATCGTACAAATACGATAATTATCGTACATCTGGCAACGCTGTGCAGGACAGTGGGCCTCCAGGTGTAGGACTGAGAAACTCTGCGCTAGAATACAATAACAGCGTATTACACAGTTTCACCGTGTATGAGTAGGGCTAACAACGTTTTTCCGCAGGGCGGTTCTGACGCAGCACCCTGGGCTCGGTGTCCCCTCTCTGTGCTTCGGAGCGCTCGGATCACGTGCGGAAGGAGGCGCAGTCTTTCAGAGGCTGCCCTGGCATCACCAGCAGGTCCGTACCGTCAAACGCGGCACCGAGTACCAGCCCAAAAACATCAAGCGGATCCGGACCCACGGCTGGCTGAAGAGGATCAGCACGAGGGGTGGCATCGAGGTGATCCTGAGGAGGATGCTGAAGGGACGGAAGTCCCTCACGCACTGACTGGCTGCCCGGCGAAGCGGCGCAGCTTCGCGTTTCCGCAGTTCCTGGTCCGAAGGGTTTCCCGATGTGGGACCGCCAGCCTTCCTCAGCGGCGTGCTCAGGACTGGACATCAGAGCACAGCTGCTGGACTCCTGCACACTGGCATCTTGGCTTACTCATGTCTTCCAGACTCTTGCTGCAGATACTGATAAATAAAGTTAAAACATGAATCAGTCCAAGTCACCAGCCCTTTGCTTGTTCTCTGAGTAGGGCCCTTTGTTATTTAATCACTCTTACTGTCTAAATGTACCACTAGATGCGCCCGTGCAGTTCAGGTAATAAGTAATAAGAAGAAAGCTGTAAAATGACTGGGCCAACATAACTGTAAAAAGCCAGCAGGGGATATGGCTTGTACATATCTCTTGCTTTTGTGTATGCATAGGAGTCAGGTCCCTGCACCGTGAATTCAGTGTAAAAGCAGAGATCCTGGACCAAAAAAAACGCTTTTTTGCCCAGTTCTGCTCCAGTGGGAACCCATTACAGACACTTTGCATTCATTCTCTTTCACTCCATTGCAGCATCTATCATATGACGTCTAAATTAATGCAAATGAGCCAGACTGTGGTTGTGCTTTTGAATCATTCCTTTGAGAGTAATCAGCATATATTGTCAAAATGAATTCATATAGCTAATTTCTAGCCAGATAGCTTTGCATTGCTGCATAGAAGCACCGATGTCTGCTTGTATGTTTGTGTCTCTCTTGTAGGAATAAATCCGTTTAGGCCATTTAAGATTAGCGTAAGTAGGTATTCTTTGCAAGGTTGTTTGGTATCTTTCTGTTCTGTTTTTGCTTGCTAGCTTGCTTGGTAGTTAAACTAAGGAAGACAAAGAGGCTCACATCAAAACTTGCATCACAATGTTTAAATTTAGTGAGAGTATTTCAAGAAAAGGGTGACAACATTGCTACTTGCTTGTTCACAAACAAGTATCTCTTCTTTATGAGGTTTATGTAGCCTGCTAGTTATAATGGAGCTAACAGCAAGTTTCTTAGCTACCTAACCTATACTTGGTGTCAGAATACATTGAAGATGGGTCATGGAGTGTCATACATTTGACTTTTATGCAGCTAAACAATTTTCATTGCAAATGTTAGTTTAAGTGACTTCACAACTTGCACTTTCTCTTGTGAACATAACTGTATAGAATTGAAACTTGGACTATTTTGAGTCCAGTATGTGTTTGCATGCTGGTCACAAATCCAATATTTAAACTTTGAAATTTTGAAATCAGCCTACAGAAAAATCTCTATCTTGTTTCATAAGAAGGAGTGCCATGTTACATGAAAGAACTGATGAAACTCCAGGGAAGCATCTGTTTTGGCTCAGACACTGTGCCCTAAATGGTGCTTTCAAAACTAGTGCTATTAATAATACTTTCAGTAGCACAGCTGTTTCAACAAATGTACAGCTACTGACCGCGGGAAGTACTATATATGTTGTGTAGCTACATGTGAGTAACTTGGCGTCTACAGTGCATGATGAAAACGTTTGTCTTATCGATCAACCTGTTTCTGAAATGGGCGTGGGACTTCACTAACTGTGGTCAATAGCAGATCTCAACCTATCCGCTGAGTAATGTAGGGCGCTGTGATAGGCAGACGTTTGGCCAATCGAGAGACGAGACTGCTTAATAGGCAGACATTTTGCCAATAGAGAGACGGGGATACTCGCTGCTGCCATTCATTGGTTGATAGGCTGATCTATTTGTAGCCTATCAAAACGCAGAGCCGAGGACCGACGCCAAGCGTCTAGTGAGTAATGCTAAATCTTGCGTGTGTCGGTGCAAAGATGGAGGATTTCGGCTATCTTAAAATACATATTTGAGTAAAACTGTTATGTTAGCTGACCGGCTAACTTACGATATTAACTTGCTAGAACATTTATCGGTTATTGTCTGTGTAACGTGGAGCCAGAACTTAGTGCGAGTTTATTAGTCTGCCGGTTTAAAGAGTGAATGGTTTCTCTGCTAGACTAGCTAGCTGCGGCTGGGTTGTTGAAGCTAGCCAGCTAGCTGCTTGATGGTAATTTAGCTAACAGCTATTGCAACTGCGCCTCTCCTTTTCTGACTTCACAGGCTCGACAAACCATGGATAAGGTAACGTGTACTTTCCATTTTGCCTCAAAGTCAACTTTCTTGCTACTTCGCCACTCCGTGTCTGAGCTCAGCAGTAACTGTAGACAGCTAGCCAGCTGTCGTGAAATAGCGTGTCTCGGTGTTCCAGACAGTTAACTCGTTAGCTAACGTTAATTTCGTAATTGGGTAAGTTGGTAACAATAGCATCCCGTATACAGTGGCTCCCTAGCCAGGGTAGCTAGCTAACGTTAGCCACGTAGTGAATGTGACAGCGAAATAGGTAATGCTAATCCTGATGCTCATACATTTGAAGAGACACCACCCATACAGACAATCGCTAAACTAATCGCCATACATTCCCGATCTGTTGCCGTTTAATTCCAGTTTCGACAGCAGGCGGTCAGTCTGTTGGTGGAAGCCGGTTTTCTTTTCCTGGTGCCTGCAAACCTGAACTCATATTCTTCCCAGATTCATGAGCCGTGCATATTAAGCATTTGCGTGACGTGCTGTTTTCTCAGTACGCACATTTAAGCGGCGTTTAATACTGGCACCGCGTGTCAGTATGTGGATTTCATGCCACGTTAAATGATTGTGGCAGTACAGGAAAATGGCACAGAAACAGTACCGCCATCCCCGCCCCATTGTGTCCTTTTCAATTTGGAATCTGCCAGACAGTGCTTGAAAAGGTGTGGCTTTGGTCAGACATGTCTCATTGTGTCAAATCATATCATAGCCATTTAAAGCGGAAAATAAAACGTTATAACGGTTCATTGCTCTCCTGGTCGTTGTCTGGACATATATTGCCATGTGATGTTACATTCAGCTATCGTTAGCTTCACCTTTTTGTCTGCTATTGCAGCCATTTTATGACAAGCAAGGTGCCAGTTGCAGAATGGTTGCTTAAAGCACTGCTCACACCTGGTATTCATTTTCAACATTAGACAGGACGCACATGGTCATCCGGCCATTAAGGTCAGATCTATAGAGGTGTTAGAGCCTTGGGAATGCCATTGTAGATTTAATCAGTTCAAACACCACAATCATTACTTTGTTTCAGTGTGTGCTGATTCATCCTGTTTTTCTGCTGGGTCACCATTTTGGGGGAGTAGGTCTAGCACACAGTACTGTGATCAGTGGTTCCCTTTGCTGAAAGACATGCTTCTCTTACAGGCGGATTTCCTCAAAGGCTTGCCGGTCTACAACAAGAGCAACTTCAGCAGGTTCCACGCAGACTCTGTGTGCCGAGCATCGGTGGGTGTCCTCCCGAAACTGGCCTGCCATCTTCACAGCTGGCCGGAGGGTGCAGTCGTTTTTGAGGAGCTGATGTCTGGCTTCTCCTGGATCAGACATATCACTATGCTGACATTTCTGATACAGTAGGCAGTTTCATTACAAAAACATGTTTCTGCTCCTGTACCTGAGGTGTGCTGTTTCGTGTAGAGCATATTGTTGGCCTTTCAAAGAGGAGACGTATTCCAGAAATGGCAGGAAGCAAGTCGCAGAATTTACTTCCAAATTGTGACATAACTGCAGATGAAATTTCAGCAAACGCAGGTAGTGGTTTTAGCCCTCGTTCACATCAAAGCCAGGCTGGTAATTTGGCGGATGGGGCCGTGCTGGGGTGTAGCCGGGCGATGGTGAAATGTGAACGGCGGGTTTAGCAGGATTCCAGCCTCCCAGTCTCAGCTGAAAGGAGAGGAGCTGAATGCCAGACAGCCCCTGGACCAATGCGGTGCGTAGAGAGGGAGCACAGGTCAGTACAGCAGTGATGGGGATGTAGTGGAAGAACCGCTTGTCATAACTGCAGTGCTGCTGAGGGACCAGCTGAGGACACCGGTGAAGCAAGCTGGGCCTGCAGTGAATACTGACAGCATGGCCTTCAGTCAGAGATCCCTGTTATCTCCTTGAAATTGTACCTCTTGAATCCACTCCAGATGAGTGTATCCAAACCGCCTGTTACCCTACTGTACCTGCGTACTAAATCAGGCTGTGTAAGCTATTTGTAGTTACTGTTTATAATTAGCTGCAAGTAAAAGTTTATGAGCCTGTGTAAATTGCGTTGACCTCAACATGAAGATGAGATAAGAATGCACAGCATGTTTTTGCTATGCTGTCAGCACGGTGGCGTGGACCAGCAGCTTGCAGTGTGCTTTAACGCTGTCTGAAAGTTTCACCAGATGTTTTGCGAAACAGACGAGGGGTTTGATCACAGACGGTGTAGACAGTAGAGGAAGAATGATATCAACCATCAGCTGAGAAAATGCTGAGTAAGGGTGTGGCCTTAATGTCATTAATGAAGATATTGTGTTAAATTACTTTTCTTGCAACCTTGCGCAGATGTGCAGAAGGTCTGTAGTTGTAACAGTGAAATGCATTCTGTGCTGCAGTCTGTCTCGACCTCTGACCCTGGGGCTGGGGTTATCTCAGGTCAGAGTGCAACTGTCATGATGTAATGAGGCCTTAAACACAGTCAGTAAACAAGGCTACTCTCAGTCAATGACTGATTGGCACCTGGAGCGATGAGATGATTCAAGCTCCCCTCTGATTTTCAGTCATTCTTAGTTCTGGTTGAACAACAATCCATAAAAATTTCAGCACATGCACACAATAAAGTCTGCCTGCGGTTACCTGTCCATGACCTGGTAGTCTGGCACGTCTGAGCAACAGTCTTTAACATTAGGCCTACTCCTCACTGTCTCACTGAGCTATGTGTTTCTACAGAACAGGAGACCATCTGTGTACCTGCCCACTCGAGAGTACCCCTCTGAGCAGAGTAAGTGCCCCCAGTCTCAGTGTACCGTTTTTACTGTGTGTGTGTGTGTGTGTGTGTGTGTGTGTGTGTGTGTGTGATAAATGGTGATGTAATGTGGTTGTGTGTGAGTCTGAGGCAGTGTGTCTGAGAGCATGAGTGCCCTCTGGCTCCCATTGAGCTGCTCTGAGTGTTTGCAGGTGCTCCTTTGATCAGGCAGCTGGGTTGTACTGATCTTCATCTTGATTGAGCCCAATTCTCCACCGCCTCAGTGCTGTTTGGTTTATCTGTAGAGAGCTGGAGATCCATGCAGCCCCACAGCTGAGCAGCCCTGATAAACACTGTGGCATCAAAGCTGTTTATATCCGATTGGCAGCTGGAATAGCCTTGCTGCTGTTTCACAGGGAGCGTATTTCAAATAACAGAATATTGATAGCAAGAAACACTGGAATTTCAGACAGACTAGCATGAGATTGTGGGAAACATGTTTTGTAAAAGTTACAGGTTCAGTGAGGTGCTGGCGTGCTCTCACCGAGCTGCTTCAGCCAGCCTACAGCAGGAGGAGGAGGGTGTGAACCGCAGGCGCTGGGATGCTCTCCCCCAGGGTGCATTGTGAACACTGTGAGTGGGAAAGATGGGCGGATGGAAGCCTGTCGTGCTGTAGGGGGCGCTCTGCTCACAGTGTGATGTGTGTGAACTTCAGCTGCTTTGTATCTAATGAATGTGTTTTTGTTTTCCAGTTATTGTCACAGAGAAGACCAACATTCTGCTGCGCTACTTCCACCAGCAGTGGGACAAAAAGGTGCAGAGTTTATTGTTTTAAGTGCAGATATGGCCTCCGAGCGGCTCAGTAGGCAAAGTGCTCCCTCCGAGTGCAGGCTGAGCCCTGAGGTGAACCGAGGCCGCTGTGTGAGCGCTGACTGTAGACAGGGCTGAACAAAGCAGGAGGAAAGCGCAACCAGGGACTAATGTCCAACTTTAGGTCTTTCTCTAGCTGAATTTAATAATGAAAAGAGAATTATTGACATTGTGCAGATATATGCTGGTAATTATAGTGGCTTTATTCACACGTGTAAGTGCTCTGCTGCAGTTTTTTTTAGAGGTCCTTTTCATCATGGTGTTCATTCCAGCAGTAGAAGTTGAAAGTCTGAGCAGAGCTGTTTGGTTAGTTTGGCTCGGATGCTGATTGGTCCTCTCTGGTTTTCCCAGAATGCACCGAAGAAGCGCGAGCAGGAGGCGGGAGATGCAGAGAGCCCCGCCCCTCCACGCAAGCTGGCCCGCAGAGACAGCCAGGAGATGAACGAGGACACTTAAACAGCCCGCCGCGGTGATGAGACACACACAGCACACATGCAAACACACGCACACACACACTGCTGCGTACTCCACGCAGGTGACACACTATCAGCCAGTCATGCAGGGTGTGGCCAGGTGGCCCATACAAGCCTTTATCATGTTAATATACTGTGTTTAACGATACGCTTTACGAAGAGCTTCCAGTTGAGCTCAGAGATCTTCAGTTGCACTTCCCTGCTGTGACCACCAGAGGGCGCAGCAGTGCCTCACCATGCTGCTGCGCTCTGGGGTCACACCTTTTGAATGGAAGAGAACATTCATGGTATGGGAGATGTGTGTATCTGCACTGTGTCCATGTTCAACACATGCGTTTTCCATATCGCCTTGGTTTTTTTTTTTTTTTTTTTAAGGCTTGTGTTAGCCTTTCCAGTCAAGATCTTTTTGTTTTATTTAATCCAACTGGTTTAACTTGAAAATATTTGTCGCCTTTTAAATGATGGTTGAGAAGGAAAAGCTGAAAGGAATGCATCAGCCATCCTCAGAGGAGCTGCAGAGCTGGAGACAGGCCTGCACACTCAGCCTGTGGACGTGTTTAATGGAGAGCAGCGGAGGCCTTTTCCTGCGGCCTTCCCAGACCATCACCTGTACATAAAGCCCTGATTCTCAGTAGTATTAGGAATTATTCACATGCCCTCGGTTCAGTAGAACTTCTTCCTGTTCCTGCTGTCTGAGAAGACATTACTGGGGGGACATTTGACATGTAACATATGCCAGGTGTGATGGAGAGAGTACTGCCACTGGAACTCGTAGCAGCCCTAAAGTACAAATGTACAGGTGCTATACTGTAAGGGACCAGCAGGTGGCAGACACTGTGTAAACCTTCCTCTGGCTCGTTGGGTGTAGTCATACACACTTCCGGCCAATCAGAGCTGCGGCAGGCTGGGGTTCCGCAGGGGGTGTGGCCTCTCTCTCAGCTGCTGCACGGCTACAGGTGCCTGACGGAGCTGCAGGGCCTCAGCAGCACCTGCCTCCCGCACAGGGGCGGGGCCTCAGCAGCACCTGCCTCCCGCACAGGGGCGGGGCCTGCTCCGCGAGCGAGCACCTGGAGCCCTGCTCACTGCTCTGGCCTTCAGCTGTGCTTTCTTGTCTGCCATGTGCTGTGTCAGTCCGCAGCGAGTCTCAGTCCTGCCTCTGTCCTTCCTGCTGTGTGCTGTGCCAGTCACAGGCCACAGAGAGTCACAGCCAGCAGCGAGTCTCAGTCCTGCCTCTGTCCTTCCTGCTGTGTGCTGTGCCAGTCACAGGCCACAGAGAGTCACAGCCAGCAGCGAGTCTCAGTCCTGCCTCTGTCCTTCCTGCTGTGTGCTGTGCCAGTCACAGGCCACAGTGAGTCACAGCCAGCAGCGAGTCTCAGTCCTGCCTCTGCTCCATCTTAAAGCATCCTCTCTGCTGCAGAGATCCACGGTCAGCTCTCCTTTAAAATGGTGAAAATGCGGTCATTTCCAGAGGTCAAAGAGTTATTTCTGGCTTAGTCTATTACAGAAAATAGAACATTGTAAATCGTGAAAAATTGACAAACGGAAAAAATTCCTTGAGGTTTTATAAGCTGCATTTCTCCCCTGGTTTACTGCCAGCTTGAAGTCAGAGCAAGATGTTTTATTAAAATATGCAGGAATATTCCTGCCTTTCTCTGCCACATTCATAATCCGTCAAAAGTAAATGCAGATATGAGTGAGTGCTGGTAGGACCCAGCATTGGTCCTGTGAGCTGCAGCCGCCGCCATGTTGGCTCATTTTCCTGCCTCTCCGTCATGCCGTGACCTTCTGCTCCTGAGGTGTGATCAGGCCTAAAGCATATCTCTAACCTGAGCAGGATCTGCGTAGATGCACTCGCAACGTGTGTGTTGGGCTGTAAATACACAGATGTACAGGTAGAAGTGCTGACACCGTAACCGCACACACCTTTAGCTGCTGCTACGTGTTTTTAACTATCCTCTGTAAAACTCATTCTTTATGATGTTTGTCTGAAGTGCTGTGTGAGAGCAGGGTTCCCTCAGTGAAGGCGTGTGAAGGTCACCCCGGGCCGTTCTCTGTGGAAGTAACCCCCGGGCGCCACGCTTGTTTTGGGGTCGGCAGCCGGTTCGGAACGTGCCCTGCATGGTCTCTGTGTTAACCTCATTCATCCAGCAGAACGCTTCCCACGCACCCTCCTACCAGAAATAATTATACAGCAAATTGTGCTCATCTTTTTGAAGAAAAGTGTCCTTTGGTGTAAGCAGCCATGGCTTACTCAGTCCAGTAACCCTCCATAAAGTGATAAGTGTTTAGCTGACTTTGCTGTTTACTTATACTGGGTGTGCTCTGGGGAGTTTCTGCTCAACAGAGCAGACTGTTGAGGCCTTACGTGAAGTGACTGGCCACAGCTGCAGAATGCAGTCCCCTGGTTATATCACTGTTCACTGATAGGCCCTTTAACACAGTGCATCTGGGGGGTTGCTGCACAGTGCTTGTGCAAAGTTCCAAGGACTGTCAAAACCTGGCACAGCTGGATTCACAGAACAACCTGAGCTGTGGACTGTAAGTGCAGATCTCAGTGTGTGATGCAAGTGCGTCTGAGTGTTTTACAGGTTAACATGGAGCACTTCCTCCTGTGGCCTTCCCTCTGCCTCTGATTGGCTCTGCACTAAGTGGTCAGGAGACCTGTGTGTAAGTGGCGTGGTGCAGTGGACCTATGAATATGCAAACCCCGCCCCTTACCTGTCTCGGAACCTTTTCCCCGTCTCTGCTGGTCTGGGTGTAAAGTGATGGAACGTTGCTCTGAATAAAGCTGTTATGGAACTGTGTACGGAACACCGTCTCATTGTGTGTCGAGCTCCAAGATTCTGAAAAGCCACAATCCACGTTCCATCTCACAGCAGTGCGCTGAAGCAAGAGCCACTGTCCTTTGAGGCATTCATGACATCACACATGACATCATAAACCCAGTGGGCGGTGAAATTATCATAAAAAGTTCAGTAAGTGTTTTGAGAAAAATGCACTTGAGTTCATTAACTGAATTTAAGGACAGTGCAGGTAGATTGAATCTGGAAAAGGACAATCACTCTTTATTAAAAATGGGGATCTTAAAACATCTTTATTACAATATTAAAGGGAAAAGTTAGAGACACATTTAAGAGATCTGGTCTAAACCCTTGTAGGTGTAAGAAAGATCAAGTGAGTTTATATAATCATAATCATTTGAAATTTTATTTAAACAGCATCTTCAAGGCATTTGTCTTATGTAAACATGTTTTTTGTCAAACAATGTTGTAGGGTGATCAAAAAGCGTTTTAATCGTGTTTAATCACTGACATTGGGGTATTTAATGATAGTTTCTGGTATGTCATCTGATGTTACTCTATGTAAATGCTATATTGAAATATGTTTCTACTTCCATTTTTTTAGCTTACTACCAACATGGCATAATGCCAAAACTCTTCTGTTTGTGACCTTGTGACTGGGGGGTTATGCTGGGTGCACAACCTCTGGTCAGAGTGCTGCTGCAGTGGATTTACCACAAGAGGGCGCTGTTGCTGCACTGTTTGCCACTAGAGGGCGCTGTCGAATTATACTTATGCATGTAGAAGTGATCCCCCAGGATCGCAGCTCTCAGGCACCAGGAGTGGAAACCACGAGAGATTTCTCTGTCTCTTCTGTTCATTGGTTTGTTTTCAGTATTCATCATGCTTGCCTTACACAGCTACAATTTACACCTCGTTATTATTTAATAATCACTGTATACACCTACCCACAGCAAATTAGAGCTCCACCGTGGCATGACTTGTAAGTGTGTTTTGAAAGAGGCCATTGATACAGAACAGAAGTTAAACATACAGAAGTTAAGCATCAGTGATAGGGGAGTATCAAGCTAAACAAAAATGGCCAGATAAGCATTCATCCAGTCGAACATGCAACTGAGGGACCATTAATAAGCCCTTTCATACTTTTAGCATGCAGAATACAAAAGAACTGTGTCATGCTTAAAAACCTTGTTTTGCAGAGATTTCCAACACTGCCTCTGACGTCTCTGCCGAGGAGTGTTGAGGAGTAGGGTGCGTGTGCACATGTGGGTAACACTTTGCCCGTACGCATCACCGGATATTCGTCACACCGCTCAGGTGAGGTGCCTACCTGGAGGGGTTACAGGCCCGTCCAGAGGCAGGTGCCAGAGGTGCTTCCATTTTCCGATCCCAAGGCAAACTCAAGGTAAGCTCATTTACTGTAAGGAGGTGAGAATGCAGGTGACCATGGGCTTGAGGTAGTCTGTAGGAGTCTATACTATACCAGAGTAGACTGAGGCTTCATGAATTGCTTCATTTCAAATGAATCAAAAAACTTTGTCCTGTGCAGCAAAGCACTCTGATCTAATCACACGCTTTGCAGCCTGTAATTCACTGAAAAGCTGCTGCATCTGGCTGAACGCATTGGGTAACTAATTCAGCTGTTAAAACCAAATAACAGTGCTGAAACGTAATGGCTGAACATAATTCCCTTAGCTTCTGTTTTTTTCACTGTAGGGGCCTTTGATAATACATGCTCTCCCTGCTCCACTCTGGGGTTCATGAAGCCTCACTTCACCAGGTGTGTTCTCAGTAACGCGCAGTGTCTCCTCTGGGATCAGTGCTGCCCCCTGCTGGCCGCTCTGTGCATTGGCGGCGCAGTGCGTTTGTGACGGAGCCGCTTGCTTGGCTCATGGTGCCGCCGTGTGCCGTGTCTGTCCCGCGCGCCAGGCGGTGCAGGCGACAGGACGTCCTGGCCTGGGTGCGAGCCAGGCAGCTCTGGCTCTGCCGAGACGCCGCGGGGACCGGCGGGCGCAGAGTGATGTCCGTCCAGGGCCGCCCGCCGGAATCGGACTCCTTAAAGGTCACACGGCATTACTCACGGAGAAGAATGAGAGCAGAGTGCTGGGCTGGGCCTGCCAGGAACCGCGACCCTGCCAGCGATCGCTGTGTCTGTGCGACAGGAAAACAGACGTTAATCAAAGCCAACTGTGTGACCTCTTTCCTGGAGGCAGCAGTGTCTGTCACTCGCTGACAGAACAGCTCCCTCCTGAGCACGGACAGTACCTCATTTTACCACCAGATGGTGAAAAGGCCAGCACAGAACTGCAGGTCTGGGCTTGGTTTCCCCATAGTGTCTGAGGTTAAGAGGGCTTTTAAAGTGGCATTTAAAGAATGTTTGTAAATTTCTATACACGTTTCCTGAACAGTTCTTAGCATGAGGACGTGCGTGATAATAAAGATCTTAATAGTTGCCATTATATGTTTAAGTGGTTTCCCCTGACCTGAAGTTCAGTCATCTGCACCAATCATTCATGTCATGAAGTCCCCAAGTCGGTTAGGCATTGCCCGAAAAGCACATCCATGTCTCAGTCTGCCTACCCACCACCACAGTCTTTCATCTGTCAAAAAGATATAAAACGCTGAACGTATCTGTGCAGGCAGTATATTACCTCCTGGCGGGTTTGGGTGAATCTTTGCCGTCATTGCTTGTATGTGCAATTATGAATAGGTGGGACACAGTGGTCCAGTGACCCAGGGTTCAGATCTGGCCCTGTCTGTGAAGGTTTTGCATGCTCTCCTACTGTCTGTGAAGGCTTTCTCTGGGCGTTTTAGTTTTCTTGCTGCACAGGTTAGATACCCTCATCCTGTGTACGTGCATTCATGTGTTTGTGTGTGTGTGTGTGTGTGTGTGTGTGTGTGTGCGCGCGTGCGTGCGCGTGCGTGTGTGTGTGCGTGTGTGTGTTCGTGTGTGTTTGTGTGTGTGCTGTGTAGGGTGTGATCTGACCTCATGCCCCACCCCTCTCTGTAGAACAGAGTAGTCAGTGTAATGTATGTAATGTATGAGGACAGTGCTGAACATGTCAATTTGTGTGCTCTGTTTCAGTCAGTGAATGCTGGCTTTGAGGGGCCGTGCAAATGTGGTGTGGACTCGAGGACCCAAACCCCAGCCTCTCCCCGCAGCTGGGAGGGGGAGGCTGGCGGGGGTGAGGCCCCGGGGGGCAGCGGGGGGTCGGGAGGTTTTGCCCTGTAATGTCTTTACCAGGCTGGGCCGCGGCGGCCGTGCGGAGCCGGTCCCAGAGGAAACGCAATCAGCTCTCACACAGCGGAGAAACGTCAGCAGCCCAAGACAAAGGGGGTCTGAGGTCTGCAACCCGGCCAGGAAGGAGCTCCTAATTGTTAGGGTCCGCTCCTCTTCTCTCCTGGGCGTTACGGCAGCACGCCCCCGCTGCCCCGCCGAGGGGGAGAGCGCTCTCAGGGATTACCTTGGGGCAGAGGGCCTTAGAGGCTGTCCTGCAGGATGCCTGTTGGGCCTGGATGCTGATGCTGTAACAGGAGAGCAGGAAGGTGAGGTGCAGCGCAGACGAAGCCATGCAGACCCCCCTCTTCCCAGCATGCATCAGGGTTTGTTGACATGCAGTGGGTGGTCCTGCAGGGGAAGCATCCATAACAAAGGCAATGCTCCCATACACTGGCACAACTACAGAGACTGGCATTTACTCTGACACACCTACAGAGACTGGCTGTCACACTACAAACCCCATAGTGCACTGCAGTGAAGCTAACTGGGATTGGAGGATTGGTATGTCTCTCCTGATGTTGTATGAGCCCCTCATGGGTGCCTGAGAGTGGGGAAACAAGGAATCCCTGCTGACATACCCACCCCTACCCTGGTGGAAGAGCCTGTTGGTAATACACTGAGGCCTCCTGCTCATTGCTGGCTGGGTCACAGCTGGGCTTGAACCCGGGCTGTAGGGCTCTGTCTGTGCTTGGAACGATGCATTAATAATAATGCACAGGACTATAGTCAGGCCACCAAGGCCTGAACACAGGCCCTCAGGTTATGAAATGCATTCCCCTTAGATCATCAGGGAGAGGTGGCTCTGGGGTTATGTAGTTATTATATTTACATTAACATATGCTGTGGAGCCCAAACAGGAAGTCATTACAGCATTCTGAGACCCTGGCGGTTTGGCCGTGACCCCGGAGGGTCAGAGATGATTGGCCTGTTTGCTGCCTCCTGGCGCCTCTCAGAGGCTGCTCTGGAAAAGCCATTGTGCTGCAGCTGTGAGCTGCCCTCTGGGCTTTGCCTCGCACACCCCGATACGAAGGGCTGCCTGGGCAGGACCAACTCCCACACACTCAATCAAGCCTTGATTAAATATTTACCTGCCCGCCTGGCCCCCCCACCCCCTCCCTTCCCTGTGCGCGGAGCAGGAAGGGCGATCCCTCTGAGGTCCTCCTCAGCTGAGTGCTTGTGGAATGGGAGGCAGTGTATCAGAGAGAGTGTGCACTCTCACCCTGAGGCCGCGTCTGCCCACTCTGAGGTGTAGCTGTAAGCTGAGAGGTTCAGTGCTGTGTAACTCAGTGTGATGGAGAGGGTGCACCACCCCCCCCCCCCCGGCCCCGCCCGCCCCACCCCGCCCGGGTCCCGAGGTTACTCAGGGTCAGCCAGACGTCTGACTGTACCGGGTGGGAAACGCTGTGTTTAACAGGATATCCTGAGAGCTGGACAGGAGGTTTCTCCACCTGACTGCTGCTCGCTGAGAAACCAAATTTTACATTTCCATTTCATCATTCAGCAGATGCTCTTATCCAGAGTGACTCCCAATACAGCGTGAAGATAGGTTACACTGAGACGATGTTAAATCAGGTGTCACAATCTCATATCAGGAGTCATTACATTACATGGCATGCTGTGTTGACACAGTTGATGCATGATTAAGTTTGAGGACATAGCAAATGTGTTTGAGGATATGGCATGAATGTTACAAGTTCCATTTTAGTTGAACCAAGATGCAGTAGAATCCAGGGGAAATGCCTGGTTGGCCGTAGCGACCATTCATGGTTCTGCCTGCCAGCAGTCATTGTTTGGTACAACTGAACACTCTCCCTGAGGTTCACTTTCAGATGATTTCCAAAACAAAATGTCCGGAGGATGGGGTCCTCAGACTGCATCTCGATCCCACTTCTATCCCCACCCCCTAACACCTGCTACGTCTTGCATTTGATGTTAATTTTTTGTGTAGTATTATAATGTACTATGAATTTATGTTCTAGGGACTGTTGTATCATAGTATACTTGGCTTCTGTCAGAGTGCACAAGTTAACTTGTGGTAGGGATTGAATAGTGTTATGCTCACACTCACCGGTCTGGGAGTGTTGTGAGCCTGGTCTGACACTGTTGCTCATTTAAATTGAACGGATACACCTATGTTCTGTTGTGCTGGAAGTTGCTCTGGATAAGAGCGTCTGCTAAATGCCTGTAATGTAATGTCGAGGTCTGCACTCCACAGCTTTCTAACTGTACGTATGTGATAAGGCCTTCATCCGTACACTGGCCCTCCTCCTCCAGACCCATGATGCTGCTGGACCACCCTGCTGTTTGTTGTGCTCATGCGGTCAGACGGTCAAGGGCCCGACGGGTCGTGTTTGTTTGCGATCGGGTGATGCATTGTGGGAAGGAAACCGCACTGGAATGTGGCGGGTTTAATCCCAGGCCGATGCCCTGATGCAGGAGGAATGCACAGCTGTGCACGGCCTGTGGGGCTGTAACCTGCAGAAGCCGCGCTACATGAAGCTCCCCCACTGCCTGTGCCCTGCCTCACGTGCCCTGCCTCACGTGCACAGCCTCACGTGCACTGCCTCACGTGCACAGCCTCACGTGCCCGCTGATTTTGGGTAAGGGAACCACAGGGAACCCTGTCCACCCTCAGGTCCTGGCAGAGGGAGGGTGACCAGCCGGGATGGAATTTTACACAGTGACTCTTCTCATTTCATCACAGGGCGTTACTGTACACAAGGAAGCGCGGTTTATAAGGCGAAGGTAGAGCTGCTTCCAGCTGCGGTTTCCCATAACAGCCAGAGCTGCCTGGCTGCTCTGTGCTGATAAAATGTGTTTGTGCCAGTTGGGGGTGGCTGGGTTTCATGTTTTTTTTTAGCAGTATTTTATTTTTAAGACGCAATGATCACAATTGAGAGATGTTGTAATGTAGCCAAGGTTATTGAGAGGACTGAGCTGGCCAGCGGATGCAGAGTGGGTCTGAGAGAGCCCCTTTCCCGTCCAGCTTGTCCCCAACCCCCCTTTCCTGCATATATACAAGTGTTTTGTGTTCATCTTAAGTGATGGAACATCCGCGTTGCGAAACGCCATGCGTTTTTCTCATTGTTTTTCTCTGTAAACACCGGCATTCACTCCCATGGCCCGGCCCGGCCACAGGCTGGCAGATAAACATAAACACTCTGTTCTGTTCTGATCCGATGGGTCTGCCAGAACTCCACTGCCATGTTTGGAGGGGGGTGTGACTCTATCAAGCTGCTCTCACAGGAGCTGGGGTTCGAGGGAGGGAAATCAACACTGCCAACACAAGTTTCCCATAATAAAAATACACTTCTTTTTATACAATTATATACATCAAATACATTTCTGTTTACAATATGGAGTTGTAAGTTGGTAAGTTATATGAGTCTTGCGTGTGTTTACAGAGGGCTGTGTAGGAAGCAGTAGGAGGCTTTTCAGTCCCTTCAGCTGAAAGTTCTGGAAGCCCAGCGATGATGGCGTAATGCTCAGCGGGGGTCTGGCCACTAAGAGTCGCAGGAGCTGATTGTTCATTTTTTGTGATGCGACTCCTGGAATTACCCCGACACTCTGCAAATAAACACAGATGAGCAGGAAATGAAACACTTGTCATTTTAGGTCATTTTTCTTCATGGTTCATGTGCTGTTGAGCATTCCCCCATTGTAAAATGGACAGGAATTTGTCACATAATTCATTCTCTCTTCTGTTCCTTACTTTCAGTTTAGCTACACAATGCACAGATCTTTGCCAAATCTGAGCTGGGATAATGAAGTTGGGATTTTTGATTTAGAGATTATCTGGAAACAGTAAAGTACATCGCTTCAGATCAAACAAGGGAGCAGGAGTCAAAGGCCAGAAGCTTGAGGAAAACATACCTTTGAGAAAGTGGCTCACAGCTTGAGATCCACCCCTAAAGTTTCCCTGTGTTTATATATGTGTCGTTGCAATAGCCTACAGTATGTTTACTGTACTGACACGTTATGTAATGAACCGGATCGTGTTTGATGATAGCTGAAAGCTCCTCTTCCTCTCTGTGTGAAATTGCAAAGATGGCTTATACAGCACCGGAGCTCTACGGCCAGGAGGGACAGTCTGTCTGTCTGTCAGCCCAGGAATTCACCGCAGTTTATGAATGTTCTTATGAAAATAAGATATGCTCAGAGACTGTGTGTTGCTTTACAAGGTAAGGTTATCCAGGTACTAGCCACTGTGACTCACACAAAAATCACCATTTTGATTTATTATTCCTCATATTTAAGACTTGACATTTTGTTGAATGTAGCATACTAGTGTTCTGAGGATTCTGTACAGCAATCAAGTTCAAATCAATACATTGGCAGTTTGCCAGTAAATATATATTTGAGGTGCTTATCTTGTTTGTTAATGCTATGAGAATTTGTTAATCTTGTCTGAAATACATGCTACAATACAAATGTTCTGGGGTTGCTTAGTTTCTCTACAGAACCTAATGGTGCATGTTTTGCATTTAGTAGAACAGGGTGAAGAATAAAGTGTGAAACTCAGATGTTGAGTGGAGCTCCTTCATTAGCACTCTGACAGAGGAACTTGTGAAGGGTCAAGGTTTGGAGTAGGATCAGTGCTCTGGCCTCCATTGTAAGCAGATATTGGCTGTTGCCGGGTGACGGGTGTGGAAGCCCCAGCCACACTCACCCAGAGCCCTTGTTTGCCATCTCCTGCAGCTCCTTCACGTGTGTCATCACCGGATCTGTGCGATCAGACAGAAAACCATCACTATATATACACATATATAGACACATACGCACACATCCTTGTATATACATATATAAGCATACACCTCATTATATATACATATATACACACACATACACACCCTCACACTCTATACACACTCACACAGTCACACACACCCAGAAACAGATACTGATTCACATTAAATATCATACCAGGGTTTACTGCACCCGTTCCTGGTTTGTTGAAGCCCAGGATGTTGGGTAGATTGGGTAGATTGGGTAGATTGTGGCCTGTGACGCTCAATCCTGGCTTAACCCCCCCTGGGGTGTTTATTCCCAGCACAGAGCTCCCTGGCCTGACGCCCCCTGCCCCTGCCACGGAGGTACTGCCCGGCCTGAAGAAAGGATTCTGCATGTTGGACGTCCCTCCAGGGAACGGCATGGGAAATTTCCCCGGAGTTTGCTGGAAAACAGTTTTAAAGAGGACATATGACTCTGGACTTGTCAGAGAAAACACAAGGGTCACCTTTTTTAATTTCCCTGT
>CM032896.1:1065000-1082500 GCA_019176425.1 Megalops atlanticus
TTAAACTCCATGTATTTTTCCACTGTGAACACCTCTGACGCAGACGTAAGGAACATGGTGTGATGCTCAGAATTTGTTTGTGAATACGAAGCCAAAGGCTACCGTCGCGGTGGAAAAACAGTTGTGTTAATGGGTCAGGTGCCTGCATTCGGAAATTGTTATTGATCTTGGCCCTTTATATGTTACGGCTTCGCATAGAAGCGTAAAGATAGTCTTTTGTCTTGCGTTTTTCAGGGGGTGACTTCACACCTTTGAGAGAAACAATTGACTTGGAAGAAAGTTTTTTAATGACTAGGCAAATGATTTATAATATTTACTATAGTTTATGAGCCACAATACGGAAATGCCATTATATGTATACGTATGTTATGTATCGTTTTATCATTTTATTGAAGCGGGGGGTGTGAGCTATGCTGAGCTCTGCTTTCTATGGTGTGTTACCGCAGTAGCGTTTGGACCCAGGCCGTCAGGACAGGTTATTATAGCGTTTATCTGTGACTCGCATCTGTGAGCTACGGTTGGTATCCTGTTTAAGGAAGCTGAGCTTGGCACTATAAACTGTTTATTTAATTTCAAACTTTGTATTCTTTGAAATGCTTTCCTCTGTCGTGCTTTGTTATGTCTGAGTAATACGTAATATTTCACATTTTTAATACTCCTAGTGTCCTGAGTAACACCTAGTGCTGTTCTGTGGGTTATTTTACAGTTTGGGGACTGTTGGATCCTTACGGGTTATAGGTTATTATACTGTTGAATCCTTTTGCATTGTAGGTGATTGTACTGTTGCATCTTTCCCAGCACTGTGGCTTTGACAGTTGCTCGATCAAGAATATATTTTTGTCCTGCACTAAGTTCAGGACGAGTGTCAGAAATGTAATTCTCTTGAGATGTAATGAATTGAAATTGGTGTGTATGAATTTGTACTTATTTTTCCCCCCAGCGTAGTAATACCAAAGTTTTGTTGGAACATGATACAATAGGTACACAATCAGACCTTTTAAAACAATTTTTAAAATTATTTTGTATTGTACTGTTGTGTGTTCTTTTCAATATTTATTTGAGACAGAAATATGAATACAGATATTCAGTATAAATAGTTTAAATTGTTTCCATTTTTAAAGTCATTTATTAATATGTTGGATCTTATCGCTCCAGCAGACTTTTCCTGACATTACAGCAGCATGTAGGCTGCACTGTGCAACTGAGAGCAGAGGGAAGTCCTGATGAACCAAGCAATTTTCCTTAATATTTTACCTCAGCATTACCACAATGTAACTGTTTCACTAAGATCAACTGATTTTGGGTGATCCACTGATCAGAGACACCTCATAGTGCAGCTCGTTCGCCTTGGTTCATATTCCATGACCAGAGGGTCTGGACAGTGTTAATTAAGGACAAGTGCCCTCTCCCCTGACGACGTGTGTAAATATACAGGCAGATTACAGAGGGCAGAAAAGCGAAAGGACAATAAGAGAGCCGTTCTTTTAGAGGACGAGTGAGATTTATTCCCAGCAGTTCCCCGGAGACGGCCGTTTGATCCTGGGCTGTTCCCAGGACACTGGCCGGGGTCATACACCATTTTCGGGGGGAGCTGTGAAGTGGGGAGATAAGGAGATCCAAGGGTTTTCCTGCCAAGCATTGTGTCCGTGTCAGCGCACCTCTCCAGGAAGCGGTAACTCATGGAGGCATTTTAAAGTGACAAACCGAAGAACTGTCAGGACCCGTTTTACATAAACTCCAGAACAAAAGGAGGAAACAGCACATGCGTACCTGCACGAGTGCCGGCACAGCTGCAGGCAGCTGCGCTTTCCCCTAATCGCTTTCAGATAACCTCCTCCACTTAGAAGTCTAGTGTGTGTTCTCTTCCATGATTTAGGCCTCAGATGCTTGCCACACATCATTATTCTCTGTCAGGATAGTTTTTGTGGCTGTTGGCGTGGTTTATTTGGTGAGGTTAAATGGTAGTTAAAAGAAAAACACAAGAAAACAGTGAACTCTGGAGATAGAGAACAATAGTCATTTAATATCAGCAAAATGATTATTTCCATAATAGGCTACTGTGTGAAAGTATAGGGGCTGGTAGAATGTTATTAAAGAACAAACATTTTCAACAGTGGGCTCTCAGATTGACAACTTAATAGTGCATACTGCCACCTGGTGGTAAAAGCATTAGCAACACATTTCAGCTTTCACACTCATTTGACTTACTTTCTTACTGTATAATTTACATTCATTGTCCTTTGCAACAATGCTGTTACAGTTGTTGAAACAATCATCGTTTCCCTGCTGAGGTGTATATCAAAACAAAGATATTTAAATAAACATGAGGAAGACAGTGAGGAGAGATCTGCTGACCACAGTACAGAGAGGGCTTCTGCTAGTTAGGCTTTGAATTATTTTGATAATTTGATCATTAAATCAAATTAAAATATTTTCAATTATTCGATATTACACAGCACAAGCATTGAAATATTTATAACATGGAAAACAGGAAATATTCACCTCAATTCTTCTCTGTTCCCACAAAAGCCTTATAGCAGAACATAGGAATTCATTCAGAAAAATACATTTCAATTCTCATCTGTTTCCTCAAGAGGCATGTAGCAGGAATCCACCAGGTTTTTTTAAAATCAGTTTTAAGATTTATACTGACTGGATTGGAAGACAGGAACTACAAAAAAGAAATGTTTTTACTTTTTGCTCCATCCAGCTACATGAGTGGACAGTTATGTTTTTCTGATGAAAGAAAAGTAATATCTGACTTTTATATATATAATTTATTTTTCCATTTACTCTGTCAAAGGCCAAGATGACAAAATTAGCAATATCTCCATTTTAAACATTTTCAGTAATGGCAGTTTATAAGCAAAACCAGATTAAAGCACATATAGTGTGGCTGTAGTTAGGGCCTACATTTCTGCTGCCCACTGATAACAGGAAATGGAAATTTGCCCTGAAGGATGGTAGATTGATGACATGTACAGCTAAAGCTCAGGCACCTACAGTCTTACCCTCTACTTCCACAAGGTGGCACTGTAGAGTGGTCACTGCGTCCACTGCAAGAATCAGCGCTGACATCTGTTGCCTGGTTTCGGTCAATTGCCTAGCAACAGGCTTCTAAATAACACATTTTATGGTCTGGACTGTTATTGTATCTTTTCCACGGTTACCAGCCGCCACTGCAGCAAAAACGCTGATGGGTTTGTGAGGAAATACTGCTGCTCATCTGAGTGAGTGAACACTCAGCCAGCTCTACGCTATAAAATCAATATGAAACTCTAATTTCCCGTTACATTTTGGGTTGTTATGTTTGCTTGTTTTTTTGTTTGTGTTGAGTTTATTTGCATATGCTAGGAAGAAGCTGCTGCACAGAAGAGTGGCAGGGGTTGAAGACCCCTGGGGTCTGTACTTACGGACAGCTCCCACTGGAGGACACACAGGGAAGAGCAGCCTGTACAGCTACAAACCTCACAGTCGGAGGGTCCTGCACAGCAGTGGTGAGATCCTGCACAGAAGTCAGAGGAACGTAGAGCTGCAGGCTCAGGCAGAGGCCTGGGGCAGTGAGTTACACAGAGCTCGTGTGTGAGATGAGGAGGCATCGTCTGGATGATAAAATAAGGAATGCTTCTGACTGTACCATCCTGCTCTCACAGGAGTGTGTAATGATCAGCATGTGTGCTGCAAGTACAGCGCTTAGTGAAACCACAGCACTTAAGCACTTAAGCACTTTATTCAGATAATCCCAGCTCTAATCGAAGCACTGAGGTGGTGCGCAAGACAGTGAGGTAACGATTCAGATTTTACTAGAAGAACCTCAGTGTCATCCTGTTTTTAGCAAGCAATAGTAATAAAAACATCTATTTACAACAAGCAGGACTGCAGAAAAAATTAGTTATGTTTTGGCTCTACACTCATTCACCCCCACTCTCATTCTCCTTCACACACACACACACACACACACACACACACACACACACACACACACACACACACACACACACACACTCAACACTCACTCACTCTGTGTTCTTACTGTTCTAAAGTTAACCAAACAGTTCCATTTTGCACTGCATTATACAAGATGAAGTCAGTGTAATAGCGCAGTTCTGCTGGGGTACTGCAGCTGCAAAGCCAGCCTTTACTCACAGAACATTAAAAAGATCAGTGCTACCTGCACTGCAGGTAGACATTCAGGAGCGTTTAGTCACCCAGAATGCAGTGCATGTGTGAGTGAAAAGGTCACACATTCATACTCCACACGCTCACAATTTATTCAGGTACACAGGTGTTTGGGCAGGACCTGTAACTTCAGAAGGTCAGTATATGATGTGGACGTACAGTGTAAGATTGTAATCAGATAAGCACTGCAGTGTTTGTGTCGTTGGGTTGAAAAGGTTACGTGGGAGAGCAGATGAAGTGACATG
Organism: Megalops atlanticus; assembly: GCA_019176425.1. Lineage (NCBI taxonomy): Eukaryota > Metazoa > Chordata > Actinopteri > Elopiformes > Megalopidae > Megalops > Megalops atlanticus. The sequence goes on from CM032896.1 coordinate 1,069,425, forward strand.
GAGGTAAAAAGAAAAGGCAATTAAAAGAAGGAGTGCTGACATAAGACAGGGGAGCACAGTGGAAGAAGAGCAGGCCGAACCACTCCTCTTCCTCACAAACATTCTTTATCTCTCCTCCTCCGCTCTCTCTGTTCCTCTTCACTCTTTCTTCTTTGTTTTCTTCGCCTCATCCCTCTTTTGCCTCCTCTTCCCTCTCTTTCCCTCTCTCTCCTCCTCTTCCCTCTCTCTCCACCTCTCAAATTCAAATTCAAATTGAAACAAGCTTTACTGGCATGACCATACAGATGTACAGTATCACCAAAGCAATTTTCACATAAACATGCAAATGAAACAATAATCAACTGAAAAATATGCACATACACATACATATATTTATTTGCAGTTTTTTTTTAATTTATACATTTATTTATTTGCAGTAACTGTGCAGATCCTTGCTGCCCATTGTCTCTCAGGCTGTGGCACTCAGGTACACATCGTTCTGCTAAAGGTGCAGTCTTTCCCTCTCCCAGAATAATTGTAATGTAATTAATCTTTCTATTGCTTAAATGTGGGGAGGTGTAATTCAAAATATTTGACGTATTTGTCTGTAATTGTTTGTGTGTCTCTCCTCCTCTGGCCTCTGTCTCCTTGCTCTCTCCCTCGCCCTGTTCCTCGCTGGCTGTATCCATCAGAGGTACACTCTCAGGACTGGAATGAAAGCGAATGAAGTTTGCTCTGCCCTCCAGAGCATTCTTTCAGCTGGCATGTTAGAGCACATACATTGGTGTGCCTTCATGTGCAGCTGATGTTGTGGAAACAGCTTGTGCGTCTCTCTGTCTCAGCCTCTCCTCTCTCTCTCCCAGGAGTATACTCTAATTTCCTCGGTCTCCTGTGATTGGCTGTTCACAGCGGCAAAGGCTTTTCTCGTGGGGCAGATGGAAAGGTCAAGTGTCACATGCATGAGGGCGTCCTGGCAGCACTGCTCTGAGAGGACCCCCGGGGGCTATGGGGGAGTCTGCTGCTGCAGGTCTGATCCTCCCCTCAGCTGCTCTTTTTATCCTTATTACAAAATGAGTAATTAATACCGTTGTCTTTTATCATCCCGCTTTAGTGAGAGGCTGCATTTACTCTGGTGTCCTTCGGTAGATCCGCATGGGTCTCAGAGCTCTGAGTACAGGATGAAATCGCACTGCCTGGCCGCTGTAGAACACACATCCACCTGGTGTGCATGGAGGGAGTTCAGCGTGTGCTCTAATGTATCTCCCAGCATCAAACTGTAGGCCACAGTGCTGCTGCAGAGAGAAAAACTGGAGCAAGATGGCAGAAGATGGTTGACATCATACATGCAGCACCCACCCATGCTGAAGATAAGGTGAGTGGAGAGAGATCTGCACTGAGTCACGGAAAAGATCAACACTCACACAGAGGAAAGATGGAGCTGTGTTTCCTGCAGGAGGTGGAAGGTCACTTAAAAGGTTCTCCCTCCACCTCCTCCACGCACGCACACACACACACACACACACACACACACACACACAGACACGCACACACACACACACACACACACACACACACACACACACACACACACTCAAGGCCGTGACCCTCGGGATTAAGGTCAACTCATTTTCTCTCACCTCCCCTCCCCTCTGGGTCAGAATGGTGACGGCTGTGTGCCGAATGAGGGCATTGACCCCAATACCGCAGCTCACCCTCTCTCCCTCTCAGCCCCCCCTTCAGACCCCCCACTCCACCCAGCTGCATCCGGGAGGCAGGGATGCATCAGCAGCCTCTGATGTGGGACAGCTAAGGAAGCCATCATTTCCTATAGAAGAACAATGAACCCGATCAGGCTGAAATGAGGGCGGAGCTAAGGAACCATGTGACGGTGCAGCCGAAGGCTTCTCTTTAGTGACAGACAGAGGGAAACACGGCCAAAGAGGCACCCAGGCCAGCTTTTGGTGAGTAAGATCTTAGCTGCTGAGTGTGATGTCAAACCCTGTCTACTAAGACAGGCATGGCATATGCAAAAGCATACACACACAGATACACACACACACACACACACACACACACATACACAGATCTGCACCAGAGTTTCTGTTAAGCAATAAATACCAGTCCATGAAGGGTTGCGTTTCCCACCAGTCTGGTTGATTGACAGTACAGTTTGTATGAGACAATTTACTGTACTGGCAAGTGAGCCTATAATAATAATACTTTTAAAAATAGCCCATGTCGTGTTTCTTGAACAGCCTGCTGTAGGCTTCCCTGTATTTCACTGACTTCACTGCAATTTTGAAAAAGTAGAACAAGATCTTTAGAGACGGTATTTGAAATCAGTGATGCTGTTTGGGATCAAAAGGGGTCAATGTGGTAGATTTTTTGTAAGGGAAATAGCTAGATATGCATGATGGGTTAATTATATGTTTGAATGATAAATGTGGATTTATCGTGTGGGTTATTCACTCGCCAGCTGTGCAGAGCACGGAGGATGTTTGAGAGTGTCTCTGGGATTCCCAGAATGCCTTTGTGAAATGAAAGGGGCCTGAACCCCACATAACGATCACAGGATGATGCCCGTGCGTCAGAAACAGTGACCTGCTGCAGGTGGTAATAAAAGAACATGGAGGAGATCTGCACAGAAACCGCACCGGAAATCCCTCCAAGACAAACTGTGGCCTCTGCACACTGAAGCCCTAATCCCCCTGCACACTGAAGCCCTAACCCCCCTGCACACTGAAGCCCTAACCCCCCCTGCACACTGCAGCCCTCTGCACACTGAAGCCCTAACCCCCTGCACACTGAAGCCCCCTGCATACTGAGGCCACACACAGCATCAGAGCTCAGGTTCGCTGGGATTAAGGGAGGAAGGTCCTGGGCAGAGGGGAACCGTGTGAGGAACATCAGCAGGTTTCTAATCCACTTAAGCGTGAGCTGAGCTGATGCATCACCTGATTGAACCTGTTTGAATGTCCCGTCCGCTAGTGATGCTAAAGCAAGCAGTCTGTGGCTAATAAGCTGTGATCTCAGGTAATACAGGCTTGGAGTAATAGCTCCAGATACACTGAGGTCAGACAGCTTTCATTTCGTATATACATCTATCAGCCTACTCACTAAAACTGAGATTCAAAAGTGTTTATCAGGAATTGTGGAGGAGCCGGCCTACGCTTCCCACAAAAAAAATGAACAGAAGGAGCAAAGCTTAAAAACAAAGAGCTTATTTAAAAATCAAACAAAAGAAACCAGCCTTAAGCACCCTGTCAAACTGCTGAAAAGCACAAGCTTTTGCTTTCCAGCCATACACCTGTATTTAGCATGCCTTCAGTCAGGCAGGTATGGCCTCTTAAACAATGACTGGTCTGGTCTGACACACAATGACACAATTACAGTTAAACAACAACTGATTTAGATGAAACTGGCTGGCATGTGCTGAGCTATTGACAAACTTGCAAAGTGTTTTGGGGGGGAGGTGAAGACTCTGTCACAGACATGATGTGCCTAAATGTTGTGTTTGGTATTCTGTATTGGCGTTGTTTGGTATTCCAACATGGTGTGTATTGGCGTTGTTTGGTATTTCAACACGGTGTGTATTGGCATTGTTTGGTATTCCAACATGGTATGTATCGGTGTTGCTTGGTATTCCAGCACAGTTTGTATCGGCGTTGTGTTTGGTATTCTGACGTTTGGAGTATATGGAATACAAACACTAAATACTGCATGTTACTGAACAGGTTATTGAATGAGTAGGGATATGGGATGCGAACTGTAATATTCACAGGTGGGGGGCACTGCTGCCGTAGTGCACCTGGCAGATGGGTAGGTGCTGTATATGGGTAATATATCAGACATACGACATGCACGCTGCCCTCCACAGAGGAGTCTGTGAAGCAGACAGAGAACAGCATGGCTGCGTGGCTCTGAATATTACTGCCAGGGAAATGAGTGCTCTCTGTAGCTCAGCCACTCCAGAGACGGGCCTCCAGCATCTCTGAGGCCAGAGAGGTGCACACACCATTAACTCTCCCCCATCCCAGACTGCAGGAGGAGGAGGAGAGAGATGGAGGTGCTCTGAGCTCTGCTGTAATAGCTCACTCTCTCCATTCAGGGAGGTGATTCATACATTCAGTGATTTTTAATATTACAGTGTACCAGGAGGATCATTAGGCAGTCACCAATGGATCTGCAGTATGATTAGATTCTGCACTCGGTGGGTGTGCGTGCACACACACACTCACACACACACACACACACACACACACACACACACACACACACACACACACATAAAGCAAATAGAGCATTATAACTCAGTGGAATTGTATGCATCCTACATGGTCGTCACTCTTCTGTGTTTTATGGGTTTACGTCTGTGTGCAGCCCTATTTTCGGTGTGCTGGACAGCCTGTGCACATATGCAGGAGCGCTGAGGTAGGGCGCATGCAGTCCTCTGATACACTCACACATTTAGCTCACACAGTGCACTGCAGTGGAGCGGGCACTCATTGGACGATAGGCACTACTCCAATGACATCATCCCTGCAGCCCGCAGGCGCCTGACGAATCAAAAGCAGGAAGCCATGGAAACCCTGCGGATTTCCCCACCCCTGTCCCGGGTCTAACAGACTCAGGCAGTGTTGGGATATGACACAGCCGGTTTCAAACCCTGTCCACAGAGGTCAGGCAGCTGAACCACTCAGGATGTGACCTCATGGTCATTCACCCGTTAACCAGCCGCTGCTGTGGAGCCTCTGTGAGAAAAACAAAATTCACTTTAAATTATTTAAATTTCTAAGTGGAGAATTTCTGTTCCCTGCGACAGCCCTGGCTGTGTTTCTGAACACTTGCGATAAGAACACTGGATAAAAATGGATTTGCACATCGTCTCAGCTCTGAAGGAGGTGGTTTTGGGAACACACTTCAGCCCGAATGGGGGTGTGTTTACCCCCAGGGCTCTACGCCAGCAGCAGCTGGCTGCTTTTCGGGGTCTCTGTGGGAGAGCGAGATCGCCGCCCGTCCCTAACCTAATCCCCTGTCGCCCCAGCAGATGTCCCAAGGCCTTGTTTATGTTTTGCTGTTGGCCCATTCCCATGAGGTCAAAGGTTATCCGGGTCCCACAGAGCAAACGCCCCCAAGGGTCAAAGGGCACTGTAGCTAATGGAAGGAGGGAAGGGATAAGTGTTCCTGCTCACTGCTGAACGGCCAGCAGTGGGTAAAGTTTAAACCCATTTTCTAAATTCCTTCACACCTGAACACACGTGGCTCCCGGTGTGTGTGTGTGTGTGTGAGTCTATGTGTGTGTGTGTGTGTGTGCGTGAGTATGCGTGTGTGTGTGTGTGTGTGTGTGTGTGTGTGTGTGTGTGTGTGTGTGTGTGTGTGTGTGTGTGTGTGAGTTTGTGTGTGTGTGTGTGTGTGTGTGTGTGTGTGTGTGATGAGTTTGTGTATGTGTGTGAGTGTGTGTGCGTGTGTGTGTGCGTGAGTATGTGTGTGCGTGTGTATGTGTGTGCGTGTGTGAGTGTATGAGCTTTGCCTCCACATCCCTCAAATAGCCCAGACCATTTTCAGGAGAAATTTCCAGTAAGGCTGCTTCCCTGTGTGTGTTTGTCAGCAGTAAAGGACAGTTGTTGTGTCTTAGATACTCCATTAAGATTAATTTGTAAATGATAACACAACACAGCAAACAGGGGACTGAAGATTTTGTTTTCTTTACATTCTGGGTCCATTCTGAATGTATTGGTGGAAAAACTTTCTCTCTGCAGAAACTATGGGGGTTATTATGTGGAGACTGATTTGGGCCTGACCACCTCTGAGTTTGTTTAAAAGGTGGAGGGTGGCTGTGCTTAACAGGAACCGCCTGCATGAGCGATCGACACCTCCTCCCATCTCACATGGGGGGGGTCTTCAGTGACTGTTAGGAGCCTCTATAGGGAGACAGCTGCTGGATATAGCCAGACCCGGACAGGGCCAGTTCTGTGCGTGTGTGCTTATGTGTACGAGAGAGACTGAGAGAGTGAGAGAGAGTGTGTGTGTGTGTATGAGACACAGAAAGAGTGAAAGAGACTGTGTGTGTGTGTGTGTGTGTGTGTGTGTGTGTGTGTGTGTGTGTGTGTGTGTGTGTGTTTTCTGTTTACAGTTTAGTGTCGGCCCACTGTCAAAGAGGGCCTCATTTGCAAGCCTCACCCTGCCTGGACCCCATGCAGAGAACAGCTGCATTCCTGACTGACGGTTCAAAGGCCAGAGACCTCCCCTACCCCCCCACACATAAACACACAGTCTCACCCCCTTTAACACACCCACACACATGCAAACCTGCGCGGACCTCCTCCCACTAACAGCATCTCCACCCCCAGCTGAGAAAGTGGGAAGTTAAAGCCTACACACGTTCTGATAGCTGGGAATCTCAGCTCTCGAATGCTCTGTAAGTGAGCCTGGATTTTAAACTCCTCAGATCGTCTCCATCTCAGTGATTCTGCAGCCCCACTGCCTGCTACTCACTGTACGGTAATGAAGCACCCACCAGAACTCCAGGACAAACTGAGTCACAGTGTGTGTCGGTCAGGCTGCCTGCTTATCCCTGCTTGTTTTATCGTGGTAGCTGTTAGTGGACGGATTAAATAAATGCTCATGTTCCTGCCACAGCTCTGACTCGTTTCCTTCTGCTCAGGCCTGGAGTGTCTCCTCAGCTTGGCGCTCGATCAGTCTGACTCCACAGCTCTGTGGCCTCTCTCTGCCTCTGCTCTCCAGAACCATCTTAGAAAACAGCTGTTTTTGTACAAACACTACATCATTGGATGGTCATATAGGGGTTGAAATAGCTACAGAGTCATTTGTTGAACCAGCCATATTCTTTAACTGGTAAATACTGTTTCTGTCTGCTTTCATTATTCTTTCCCATTGACTGATATATTTTTTCCAGTAACAGACTGTAAAGACACCAAGAATTTTGGCCATTATTTTCCCTGCTCATCTTGTCCAGGTTTCCAGTGTGTTGGGTGCTAATTCACCCGCCCTGTCCTCTGTGCTCTGTGAGGCGCCCCACGCTAACCCCAGCCCAGCACAGCCCGCATTCGGAGGGTCCTGGGTGGGCGGGCTTTACCCCTCTGCTCTGGGACAGACGCAGTGACCTCAGGCCCTGAGACAGAGATAAAAGCCGCGTTATCTGATGTGAGATAAAATCAGAGCAGTTTCTGCATTCACCTCTGGGCACCCACCCTGCCCACATTCCTCCCTTTGGAGTCAGGCCTGTGAAACGGTCAGTCTGGTTGCTTTTCTGTCACACTGTAGACTTTAGCAAAGTCAGTGTTGCCAACGTGTCAGTTTTGTGACTTTAGATACTTTTACAGTGCACAAAATGAGAGGAAACCTTCCAAAAATATATCAATGCTCACTTGGAATAACCCGACCCCCACCCCTGAAAACATCCATCTGCAAAGAGCTGCTTTTGGAGGATGTTCTGGAGACTTGGCAACCCTGAGTAAAGTTGCTAATGATACGTAACTTCCAGCCGTTTTCTCCGCGTTGTTCAGCTGGCCCAGGGCTGCCTCTGACTGTAAAGGTTTTGAAAAGAGGAGTCACCCTCCATCTTTAAGCTGTTTTCAAACAGAATGGGGAAACCTACATTGTCTCAACGTCCCCCTCCCCCTCTGCACACACACACATGCACAAACACAGGGAGGCCATTATTCGAAAGGGCTAATCTTTATCAACAATGGGGGTGACAATCACCAGACATGCTGGCTTAATTAAAGGACTTTCACAAGGACTCGCACCCATCTCTGGTTACCCTCCAGCCCCCATCACAGGAAAACAATGCGGCAGTGAGTCAGTGGCTCTGCTGAAGGATTTAGCTCTGGGATTTAGGTTTAAGGGACAGGAGGGGTGGAATTAAATGACATTCATTCTATTTATGCAGGGGCCACATTGTGCTGGAAAGCGGTGTTGTACAATAACTGATCACATTGACTTTCAATTACCTGCCCCCCCTAATCCTTGTTCTTACAAAAGAGGAGCAAATTCGATCATCTCACACATGAATGCAGAGGGACGTGTTTCCTGTGGGCCGCAGAGAGGACAGCAGTGGCTCTGCTGAAGCAGCTCTCCTGTGCCGTGGGTCACGTGAGGCCTCTCTCCAGCTCCCAGGTGCAGACCCCCGTGTCGTTTTTTGCACTTCAGCCCGGCGGTGAGAGCATTTGGCATGTGCTCAGTGTGGAGGGGACGTGAGACCCCCCTCTGACCTTTTGGCTCGCGGATCGAGTCTGAATCACCTCCAGTGTAGCGGAGCACAAACACCTTTGCGTGGGAGCTGCGCTATCAAAGAGAAAACACGGTAGTGTAGCCCTCCCCCCTTCGCCTTCCGCTCACATACACACCCACTTACCCACACACACCCATCCACACACACACACACACACACCCATCCACATACACTCACACACACCCACACACACTCACACACACCCATCCACACACACACACACACACGCTCACTGGCCCACACACCCACCCATTCAGACCCACACACTAGAGGACTCCTCAGTAGAGGAGAGGAGAGATCAACAGGAAAACATTCTCAGGGTAGGGAATGGATTATGCAAAATGTGTTTGTTGAACAGTGTTAACCATGAAATTACAGTTTCAATAAAAAACCGTACTTACGCGGACAACACACCCATCCACTCTGACTGGCTGCTTACAGAATCGTATGTGGGGGTCATTCTTCGATTCATATAGCTATATAGTGGGAGGGGGGGTTTACAGCTAGTTTAATTTGACCTGAAATGCACCTGCAGCTCGTGTCCCTAAGCAATACTTACATCTATCAAGTGTGCCACTCTGAGCACTGAGAGTCTTTTAGCTCAGTCTGCTCTGCGAATGAATTAATCCGGCAAACAGTGCGGGAAATAGGCGATAAAAACAGCCACAGAAGGAACCGGACAGTCAGACGCAGCGCTGCCCAGACGGGGAGAGAGACGGAGGACGCGAGACAGGGGGAGACGGCCCGTGGGCCGCGCGCGGCACCTTTAGGGTTAAGCGTGAGAGCGCGGCCGGAGGCTGGTCTGAGGGCCTGGCCACATTCTCTCTGCTGCAGTCCCGCAGCCTTGCCCTGCTCTTTGACTCCAATGTCCATATAAGGCAGGAGGTGCCATGGCAACCGCAGGGCTTGAATAGCAGTGTCAAATCCCTGAGCGCACACACTCTCTGTGAGGCGGGCTCTCTCTCTCTCTCTCTCTCTCTCTCTCTCTCTCTCTCTCTCTCACACGCACGCACACACACGCTCGCGCAGGGGAAAGGGAGGGAGAGGCAGAGAAAGGAGCAGTGAAGCACAGGAAGAGAACGCTGCTCTCGGGCTGCGAGCTGCAGCTAGCCGGCGTGCCCGACGCTTTTTCACCCCAGACTCCGTTCTCTCAGCGCTGGCTGGAACAAAAGCCGCAGAAAGGCGAGAAAGCGCAGCGTTCTTCCCCTGGCCGCGTTCACGGGGGAGCCAGGACCAGGCCTCGAGCCGTTAATGCTCGTCAGGGCAGGAACTGATAAAGGACTGACCGAGCAGAGAAGCATTCAGCTGCCTGGAAACTCACTCCTGTGATTCTCTGCTGGAGAGGGAGGCCTGTTTTTCTTCTCCTTTTTTGTTTTCTTTTTAATAGCTCTGCAAACACAAGACGCCTCTAACAGAAGAACACAGCCACAGCTAGGCCTTAACTAAGCAAGGGAGAAAGGAGGACTTCCCTGAACTTTAATCCAGTTGGAGAGAAAAAAAGAGAAAAAATATTAAACAATGGATAAAAAGCTTTAACTTTCCTGTTGGCCTTTGTTATCTTGCTTTAAGAGGGAAGTGGAAGAGAGAAATTTCACCGCTGACGATTTCAGCTGCAGTCGAGACGTATCTGTCACCCAATGCTTGTTTTGATCCTGGTGACCTGGAAGATAATACTGTAAACAAGGAAAGCGAGAAAAAAGTCATCTGTCCCGAGGAATTCTGGGAAACTAGCAGCATGTGTCGGTTTTTTTCTCCTTGTAGAGCCACAGATCTGGGGATGATACTGGCAGCACAAGCCTGGGATTTTGCAGACCTCTAAAAAGGCCTGTTCCAGACAACATTCCTCATCTAAAAGGGTCTGTTCCAGACAGCATTTCTCCTCAAACCTGATCAAACGATCTCTGCCTGGGACCTTGTTAGGGCATCTTTTAAGGTAAGAAGCTGGTTTAAAGTTCCTATTTTGCTATGTTCTTTTTTGTATATGTGCTCTTGGTGTGCTGTTTTTTTTCTCTCAAGTGGCCAAATCCAATGAAAATAGTGCTGTGAAATTTGTAAACACCATTCCTCCACACATTAGAAACTGGTCTGGCAGGTTCATTGGGTGGTTAGTGCTGTTTTTTTGTCCTTTGCTCTTCATAGTGAGGGGTGGAGGGGTTCTGTTTTCTCCCCTTCATTTTCATGGTCCTGTCTTACCCTGCGCAGGGGAGCGGTGAATGAGGGGGCTGTTTTTGTCTTTCCCTCACAAGTGTGCGCCATGTCGGTGAAATTTACTGTTTCCTGTGTAACGGGCAACGTCTCTCAGGCCTGAACTCTCAGCCGTCTGTGACTCGGTAGGCGTTTGAAAACACAAAAAGTCACGGAACAGCTGTAACAGAAAAACATGTGAATGAGAGAGAGAAGGAGAGAGAGGAAGGGGGAGTCAAACAAAAAAGTTTTTGACTTTGCGTGAGGAGAATTTCCAGGTCATTGAGCTGCAGACGGAAGCCCAGCTTCTCTGAGCCGGTGTCGCTGATTTTTACTGTTATTTAATGATTTTTTTCTAACTTCGGGCTCATTTTATTTTCTTTTGCAGATATTCTCTTGATTCACTCTTGCTTCTGAACAGACATTTTATTCTGATTATCAGAAAAGCATGAGCAACTTTGAAACGCCCAGAACCCCTGAATTTTTGATGTGACTCGACCTGAAACTGGAGATTACGACGGTTTAGCGAGACCAGCGAGAAGCAGCAGAGAGGGAAGCCACTGCAGACTCCTCTGGAGGAAGCCGTTCTGCCTGCTGCAGGGTCAGACTAACATGGCCATGGTGACCGGGGGCTGGGGAGACCCAAACGGGGACACCAACGGACTGGGGGAGAAGGGGTACCTACGAGGGGACGACGAGGACGAGTCCCCGCAGGCGGGAGGCAGCGACGTGGAGGCCGGGGACGATGATAAGACCTGCGTGGTGGACTGCGTGGTGTGCGGGGACAAATCCAGCGGGAAACACTACGGCGTCTTCACCTGCGAGGGCTGCAAGAGCTTCTTCAAGAGGAGCATCAGACGCAACCTCAACTACACCTGCAGGTACGAGTCCAGCGCTAACACACACTCACCTACACCTGCAGGTAAGAGCCCTGCGCTAACACACACTCACCTACACCTGCAGGTAAGAGCCCTGCGCTAACACACACTCACCTACACCTGCAGGTACGAGTCCAGCGCTAACACACACTCACCTACACCTGCAGGTAGTGAGGGTGTAGGAGGGCATCTGTTCTAACTTTTTGCTGTGGGGAGTTAAGTCGGGGTCAGTGCCTGAGTGCAGGAGGTACTGCTGCCCTTCCTCACAGCCTGCAGGAGGGTGACAGCGGGCACGGGCCCCGCGCTGCCGGCTGCAGGGTCTGCCTGGCGGCTCTGACTGACTGGAGGTCTGTCTGTCGGCCTCAGGCCTCACGCTTCCCCTGTGTGTGTCAGCAGCATCACTGCGCTCAGACCAGCTGGGGAACTCCGGCTCTGGCTGGAACTCCGGCTCTGAACAGACCTGTTTCTCGCTCTCGCATGGCTCTGATCTGCTCTGATCTGCTCTGGACACGGCAGTGCTGTTTACGTGAGCCGGAGGCCGTGGCCTGAGGCATGAGGCATCAGCACCTTTCAGCTGAGCACCTGCAGCCAGAGCCGGGTGACTCATCACTGGCAGCCCCCACGTCACCGTGCTCCCTCTCAACCCCGCACACAAAGGGCCTGTTTTACACAAGACTGTCTGTGCAAAAGCAGAATCAATCACTGCGCTTTACTGACCGGGGCTGGGTTAACCCAGTTACCATAGCTACGCAGGCTAACATCAGCCATTTTCTCTGCTAGCTCAGTTTGACTATTAGTAGTAATGTAAAAAACTATACATTGAAAAAATGTATATTTATTTGTCAACATGATGTTAGCTTTCATGTGGTTTTCCTGGGTATCGATGCATCTGACTGATGCTTTTGTGTGTTAGAGGATCTTGTCCTTACAAGCTGTCATGTGTTACTGTCAGACAGTTGAATGAAATTCAGAAAGGTGTGTAAAAATGTCAGTTTTTTAAAAGAACTGAAGAAAGAGGCAGAGAAGGCAGGCAGGAGAACTGCATTTATAGAGGCTGCGCTGTGGGAGGGGCCTGCAGGGGAGGCTCACTCTGATTGGCCGATGCTCTGTGCTTCGGACACAGGTCCAATCGGGACTGCCAGATCGACCAGCACCACCGTAACCAGTGCCAGTACTGCCGTCTGAAGAAGTGCTTCCGTGTAGGAATGCGGAAAGAAGGTAACTGTCCCATCACACGCACACGCGGCTGTTTATACACACACACGCGCGCGCACGCACATGCACACACACACACACACACACCCATACATGTGCACATACATGGTCATAGATTACGAATTCACCTTCACTAAAGATGAGCACTTCCTGGGAAATACCACAGTTCACTTCTGGCTTGGAAAAAGGCTGGATTACGTCTCCAAAAACACAGATGGTCTTTTCCCTTCGGTTTCAACGCAGAGATGGGTGGGTGGCACCAGAGCCAAGGGTTACAAATCCTTTCAGCTCAGATGGAGAAACACGCCTCCCAGTGCCACAGTAAGCAAAGCAGTGCCAGACTGAGGGGATGTGTGTGTGTGTGTGCGTGTGTGTGTATCCCTGTATGTCTGAGGCACGCAGGGCTGAGTCACAGCTCGAACCCGAGGCTGTGCTCTGACTCTCACCCCACTGCCTCTGTCCAGGGCTACTTTCCAGGGACATCAATCATAAACTGTCAATCAAAACTCTGACAGCACGAGGTCTCCTGTGACCGGGCGTGGTGCTGTGTCTCAGCTTGCTTTATA